>OU898276.1:175687135-175800702 GCA_918026665.1 Diabrotica balteata
GCACATGTATTCTTAATTCATAGTCTACTTATATTTTCGTTCTTATAACTGCATCTTATGAAAATATATCTATATTTACTTTTATTATTACATTTTTTAAATCTCATAAAATTTCGTAGTCTTACATAATTTAAAGTTTTAAATCTTGTTCGAAAAATACTTTTAAAACTACACATGCCTGTCTTCCAACCGCGTTGTTCCCCTTAAAACCAAGTTCCCGAATTTTCCGTGGGTTCATCACTCCGTTCCATCAATCATCCTCCTAAATAATAGCTACTCGGGAGAAGCTTGATTCACAAATTTCTGTTTTATAGCATTCAATTATCAAACGCCAATATTTACAGTCACATTGCGACGTTAACTTTGATCATTAATTCATAAATATGGAGTTGTTTTAGGTACCAAGAAGTTAATTATAAACTGAAAAGTTTCCTAAGATGGCTTACTTATTTGAACTATGACAATGATGAATGCTTTTCCGAATTTATTCAAGACCGGTAAGTGAGCACACGACGAACGAAAGAACGGAAAGTTTTCAGAAATGAAATAGCTGAGAAGAATGCACTTTGAACTTTTGCTGAGTTAATATTTTGTATCGTGACTTTAGAAAGTCTATTCGCAGTTTGAACAATGCAGTTTTAGTTTTAAATTGCGTTAATATTAACAAGAAAACAATGTTGATTGCTGGTTCAAACTTTATGCCATTCAAATGACATCCGCAGGGTTTATTTTAAGAAAATAGATAAATTTGCTTTTGGACTAGAAAATAAATAGGAGAATAAATGATGGAAATATATTAAAAGAACCAAATGCCAAAATAAAAAATAGTTACATAGCAATGAATACAAATTTAAATGTACAAAATCTTACAGAGGTCAAACTTGTAAAACATTTAAGAAACATATAGCAGAACATAAAAGGGCTTTCAATAATAGAAAAACAGATTCTTCTAGATAATAATCATTATTTTAATGACAATTTTCAAATTCTTTACATCCAAAATAAAGGCCTTAAGCTAACTTTATTGGAAATGATTCAGATATAAAGTTTCCTTCTTTAACGACACTTCTTGCATTTTTGTATATATTTGCGATAGCATCCACATACTCTCTACTAAAAATTAATTTCGTCAATGTTTGAAACAGTTTTTTTCAAAGGTACCATATCGTATGCCTTCTCTAAATCTACAATCAATAGGTGGGTAGATAGATTCCTTGCCTTCCGTCTTTCGATTACCTGCTGCAGAACGGATATACCATTTGCGTTTATCCCCTTTCTTGAATATTGAGCTGATGTATCCCATATTCCAATCATCAGGGATATTTTGTTCCTTTTAATTATTTGTTAAATAGTTGAACCAACATCTCATGTAATATTTTGGGTCCATACTTTACCAACTCAATTGGGATGTCTTTAAAGTCTGCTGCTATACCGTTTTTTTCGATCTTTTGAGGGCATCTGTTAACTTTCCGGTTGTTATCTCAATTATTTGTGTGTGTTCGAATATTTCTTTCATTTAGATCTCTTGAAATTTACATTCATCTTTTTTCTGTAAGACCTCATAATGGTATTTCCACTGTTTCAGATCTATTAACTGTAAGTTAGATTTTTCCTTTCCTTCCCTCGGGAGAGATTTTACCACCTTCCAAGCTTGCTCAACTCTTGTTTCACCCATATATCTATCCATCTCTGCACATCTTCGAACCTACATCTCATTTTTACTTTTCACTGCTTCTCTTCTTAGATCCCTATTTAATTTTTTATATATCTTGTAATCTTTTTCCTTTCTCGTTGATATCCATTTCTGATAAGCAGTTTTCTTTTTGTTGACTAACGTTTGCATATTATCCGGCCACCATTCTTGATTTTTGTTTCATGTTTGTCTTTTTAATACAAAGCTTCACTTACAGCCTTATGAATGCATTTTTTAAGTTGCTGGTATATTTCTTCCGCTGGTATATTTTTCTCGATCCACATTTTGTAGTTTTGTGGCAGTCGTAATTTGTAAAGAAATTTCGTTGAATCTTCTTTTAAGCTTTCTAGGTTATATTTAGAGGATGTTTCTTCTTGTTTCTTTTCTATATTCTGTACTGAGTGTTATTGTTTTTGCGATGAGTAAACTCTTACGTTGGCCATAAGTAAACGATGGTCTGATTCACATTCTGATCCCTCTGTATACCCTTACGTCAGATTTTTTCAGTTTGAGTTTGACGTTAGATTACATAGTCGATTTATCGAGCGCAGATTCCTAGGAGGTTGTATCATGTAAATTTGTGGATGTCTCTATGTTAAAAAAATCCATTATTAATTTTGAGAGACATTGTTTCACAAAAATCTCAAGACGCATTCCGTTGTCAATGGTTATTTTTCCCCATATCTTCCTACGACTCTGTTATTTTCTTCTCTTCCTACTCTGCCGTATAAATCTCCTAGTATAAAGATTTCTACAGTTTTCTTTACTTTCAGAGAGTATTTTATTCAAATTTCCATTTTTTTACTGCTCCAACTATCCCGCAGAGATATTTATACTAACTAAGAGGAATTTAATTTTTCCAAATTTCGTTTATAAAGTAGGATTCCACAGGGCTGGTCAATATAGTAATTTATACTAAAACAAAACAATAACATGACTTTTAATTTCGAATTTGGATACGGAATGAAAAAAAAGAGAGAAAAACTAAAAATTATCGATTTGCCGCACGTTTCACAAAATGTTTTATCTCCTAGAGAAAGTTCCGAATCTGGTTCGTTCCATGCACCTAACTTGGAAGTAATCTTTCTAACCAAACGTCTAAAACTTTTTAAAGCTTGTATTTTTGCTTTTCGTCATAAGCAACAAAACTAAGTTTGATTCAGTAACCGACTGTAAAACTGATAATTGTTCATTAATCATTTGTTACACAAGTTTTTGTTTCGACAGATTAAAATGTTTTTTTGAGTAATATATTGATAAAATATAATATATAAACCGCTGGAATTGTTTTTTCAAAATTTTCTCCTTAGTATATAAAAAATAATGTCTACAATTGTGGGCATTGATAGTCAATAAAATAAATTATGGTATTTATTAAAAAATTAAAATACATTACAATTATAAAATATAGGTAAGTAATACATAAATGTAGGTATTTATTTTTCGTGGAAATTCACAAAAGAAATGCGATCTTTTGAACGCGCAAATATACCTTACATTTAGTACAAGTGCATCTAGACTTGCCTCTACAGCCAACATTCTTAAGGCCGTATGACACTATGCATTTTCTTGTATCATTTCTTATATCGTTTCTGATATAACAAAAAAAATGGATAGTGTCATACAGGCGTATAGTTTCTTATATCAGAAACGATACAAGAATTTGTGTCCGCTGCATTTTCTTGTACAAGAAATGCGCCAATTTGTGCGCAAAGCCGCTAAAACGTAAAACTTCTTTCATGTCATATTGGCGGATGGAGGCATAGAGAAATAAAAATAATTATTATTTTTATTTCTCTATGGCTGGAGGAGAACTTTGATATATACCAGAGATACGTAAGTATCTCTGATGTATACATACAATTAGGCTAAGCAGACATCAGAGAAAAGTGCCCACCAACAATAACCAAGATTAAACATCAGTAGCCATATTGAAAAACAATAAATCACAGTGATTGTATCAAATAGCATCGGAACTACTGAAAGTATGAGGAGATGTTTTACTAAAAACAATACATAACCGCACTAAAAATTCGTGATGAGTTTAAAGATTATTTTATATCTCCAAATAAGATAGTAGAGTTTCAAGAGCATACCATTCAAACACATAATTAAAAAAAAACAAATAAATTATTACAACCAAATTATTTATTATTTCTGTCTTCCATTACAACCTGTTGAATATCTTCAAAAATTGTGGTTTCCAATTTAGTTTTCATATTGGGACATTTTATTTCTTTCATTTTTGCACCACAATATTTTTAAAAATAATCAGTAGCATATGTTCTCAGTCCCCAGTAGCTTGGGGTCCTCAGGCCCTTGTTCGGTGCCTCAGGTACTGCAGTTCTATTTTTATAGGTGTCAAAATTTCGACCAATCATGTGCCAAATCGCATACAGTTTCTGGTAAAAGAACTTGCATAGTGTCATACAGGGCAAAAATGTACGTACAAGAAACGATACAAGAAAACATAAATAACTTTCTATATCAGAAACGATATAAGAAATGATACAAGAAAATGCACAGTGTCATACGGCCTTTACATCGCACGGGAAGGGATACACTGGTGTGCTCAGGCATATGCTTTATATTGTCTAATTGTACAGATCCAAGAGGTCTTACTTTATCCTAGTTTAACTTAGTTAAATAGGAACCCCATATTTTTAAGGCCTCCCCACTTTCTTCCTAAAAATATCCTTGCCCTGCTTAATGAGCACCTTTCCTAACTCCACTCTTAAGTGCAAATAAGTCAAGTTGCTTTATCGTTGGGCGACTAAGTAATTGATAATTTTTTTTACTTTAACCAAGAATTTATAAGTGCCATATTCACTGTAGTCCAGGCTGTGAGGCCGCTCCCGTTGGGAAAATGTTTCTGATTCGGTTTCTTCGCGGATTCCGGTTCCAAAAATGTCCCCTTTAAACAAATCTGAAGGGTGCCGGGCGAAATTTTTGAGCAGAAATTGTTTAAACAATTTTTTTTAAACAAATTCAAAAATATTTTTTTAATCTATAAAATATTTTTTTATGTTTTTGGGTCATTTTAAACAAAAAAGATTTCTTGTCATTTTTCTCTAAAGTTGATAGTTTTCGAGTTATAAGCGATTTAAAGTCTGAATTTTGAAGTTACCAAGTGTCTAAATTGAAGTTTAAACATTCAACTTCAAGATTGTGAAGAGTAATCGGTGCTTATTTTAATTTAGACCGTTGTTTTTTAATTGTTAAATATGCGTGTACACTCGATTTTTCAGCCGCCGTGGCGCGGCGCGCTAGAGTGCGCTTCTATCGTACTTATGCATAGTTTACATAATTACGCAAAAAAACCCGAACAAATCCTTGAAGTTTATTAACATAGTTATTTCCATAATTTATTTATGTAGGTATTAATTATTGTCATTGGGCTAATTAAATCAATCAATCATCGCAATGTAATAACCGTATATAGTTTTTTTTTCTTCCAAATTTGAACAATATAATTATTATTTATTGAGTATATATTTATTTATATCAATTGTAAATAATATTTTTAAATTATTATTTAAATAATACAATGCAGTAAATATTAATATTAGTAAACTTAATTTTAAATTGCGCGGTGTTTAAAAACAATACACTAACGCAAAAATGCAAGTTTTTACCTGTTTAACAATCGCGCGCTCATATTGATTGTTATTACTTAAACGATCATTAGGAAGACTATTGTTTAATGCCCATTAAAAGGGTATTAGATTATTAATGTGTTATTAAAAAAATTGTGAATGGATTTAAAATGTCTTTTTCCGTACCTCTTCTTAAATGAAAACTTACCGAAGAAAATTTAGTTTGTATTTTTTGTAATAACATCAACAATATTAAGTTCGTGCAAAAACCTAAAGTAGATTTTTACATAACAATACAAAATGCTGCTCTTCGACGAAAAGACAGTGTGACTGAAAAATTTAATTTAATCTAGCCAATATACCTTGTACCTCTGACGCACTTTACCAACACTTGTTAAGAGCTTTCGCTAAAACATATATTTGGCGAAATGCCATATATATTCCCGCTATCAAACTCTCGATTTTACACAATATGGATATTATATGTCTGATAGTGGTGGGTTGGGAAACCGTGCAAATGCAAAAAGACTTGCAAAACTAATGCTTGCAACTGCAAGAAAAATCATGTCAACTGTGTACCATTATGTGGATGTGATTTAGATTTTTGTGAAAACAAAGATACTTTTACTGAGTGATATTAGTGTGTTATTTAACAATCTTTTGTACAATTATTTTATGTAACTATTATTAGACTTTAGACGAAATTTATATTATAACTCAATTGATATAAATAAATATATACTCAATAAATAATAATTATTTGTAAGTATATGTAAACTATGCATAAGTACGATAGAGGCGCACGGTAGCGCGCGGCGCCGCGGCGGCTGAAAAATCGAGTGTACGCGCATACTTAACAATTAAAAAACAACGGTCTAAATTAAAATAAGCCCCGATTACTCTTCACAATCTTGAAGTTGAATGTTTAAACTTTAATTTAGACACTTGGTAACCTCAAAAATAATAATTTACATATGTGTTTTCAAGCCTCAAAAATGCGTATTTTTCGCGTTTTTCAGACTTTAAATCGCTTATAACTCGAAAACTATCAACTTTAGAGAAAAATGACAGAGACTTTTTTTGTTTAAAATGGCCAAAAAACCTAAAAAACATTTTCCAGATTAAAAAAAATTATTTTTGGACTTTGTTTAAAAAAATTGTTTAAACAATTTCTGCCCAAAAATTTCGCCCGGCACCCTTCAGATTTGTTTAAAGGGGACATTTTTGAACCGGAATCCGCGAAGAAACCGAATCAGAAACATTTTCCCAACGGGAGCGGCCTCACAGCCTGGACTAACTGGATAAATATTATTCTCAGTGTCCATTTTTTAGGACGAATTTTTCAAAATATTGATATAAGGCCATCAGCTTTATCGACTCCGCCCTTTGAAGGATTGTATTCTTTCCTTATTTTAGGTGAGTTCACTTTAATTCGTTGTGTTATAGTTTTATCCGACCGTTTTACTTTGTCTTGGTCTCCTAGTCCACTAAAACAACTCCAACGTTTTATATTATATCCTCGGAAAATCCCCTCTGCTTTTTTCAGATTTCTTTTTCGTTAGTTAGGTTTACAAAATATATTTAGTCTGACAGTACCAGTTATATAAAAAGATTTTTGATTCAGAGCCTCGAGTAAATTGTAAAAAGTGAAATAATTATTACAAAATAAAGTGTGTCTTCGAAGCGCTGAATTTTTGGAAAGACACTAACAATAACACTACTTCGGCTTCCTGACCAAATTTTTTAGGTGTTTTTAGGATTTATTTTCGTTATTTTCGTTTGATAACTAAAAAAATGTATGTTAGACAACTTTCACTGAAAATGATAAATTATTTGAACCCAGTGGATGCAGTTTATTTTTTATATACTGTTTTATATTTAAGTGGCCCTTGAAAGGTAGCATTTGTTCATATACGCAAACATAGTTCTTCACTTCTAGCCCCTTGCATCTATTCAGTACTGATTAGAAGACTGGTCTCACTTCTATAGCTTGTCGTTCTGATTTTGTTCCTCCAAATAGCTAACATACTGTAGTACTGGTTTAAAGTTTGTATAATTTATATTCATCTACATTGTTTTATAAAATATTAGCAACTTTAATGATTTATTGAAACTATTTATCTACGAAAAGCTCGAAAGAAAAATGGAAGGTTAAGTGAAGAGAGAAAGCAGAGCCTCAGAATACCTGACTAAAGGTTGCGTTACACACCTCTGGCCGAAAATGGGTAATGCTAGACCAATCCATTATTTACGAGTCATCAACCAGAATATATCGACCATGCCGATGAAGTCATACGATGAGTCTACAACTCAAAAAACGCAATTTTTCAGTAGAGCTATTTAAAAATTTTTTGCAACAAAATGTTTGATACTGTTGCCGTCCTTTAAAACCTAAAATTGGATTTATTGCATAAATATATATTATATATATATATATATATATATATTATATATATTATATATATATATATAATATATATATTATATATATATTTATATATATATATATATATATAATATTATATATATATATATATATATAGAGCTTTTATCTTTCACTTCAAACCTTGGACTGTACAATATTGCACAAATAGTAGTTTTAGAAAAAATAATAGTTGTAACCCTATTGAATATAAAAATTTTATTAGTAAGATCTTGTAACAAAATGACATTAGGCTTATATAATGTACTAATATTATCTTTTATCTTAATGATTTTATATATATATTTTTTTATTATTCTAAAACAGCTGTTTAACAAACATTGCTTATAGAAGCAATCATTTCTTATTGCAAAAAATTATAGAACTTACACCTCTTTTCTGTAGAAAATAATATACATATTCCAACTTATGATTCGACTTTGAGCGTTCAACGAAGCAACACCTAATTACCTTAATCGCACCTAGTTTTTGTGGTTTTGTTTAAAAACATTGAAAGCTAAAAGTGTAATAAAGTGTAAATTATTAACAAATAATTATTTATTGTTGATACTGTTGACATTAACTGTAAGTAATTTAATTTATCTAATTACATCGAGTTATTATCAATGATTTCGTATTGGTGCCAGGACCGTACTCAGGTTCCGTAGATCAACATGAAACAAGCTTCATCATCAAATGTTTTTTCACAACAAGAAATCCCCAAAAATGATACTACTGCACCAAAGTTATATTCAACAGTTTTAAATGAACCTACCAACATATTTCCTTCCAAAAAACAAGCAATTGTAGTAAATACAGTTCCAAATTCAAAAATCGAGGATTACCTGAATGCTGTAGCCAACTTAGTTGACCCCAAAAATATACTTGCAATATCCAGAATTGTTAATGATCGTATATGCATCTACTTCACTTCGGAAAATATTGTTCAAAAATTTTTGGAAACGGATAATGGGATAATAACAGTAAACCAATATCGTATTCAAGCTAGAAAACTAATTACTCCAAATGAAAAATTAATTATTTCTAATGTATCTCCTTCTCTACCACATAACATAATAGAAAATGAACTCAAAAAGATAGGAATCCATCAAATAACACCAATAGATTTTTTACGGATCGGAACATCAAATCCTAGTTTTAGGCATATCATTAGTTTTCGACGTTTTACTTATATACCCCTACAAATCTTGAAAATATCCCCGATTCAATACTAATTAACCATGATCAATCGAACTATCGAATATTTCTCTCACTAGAAAAACAAACGTGCTTTATTTGTAAACAAACTAATCATTTAGCATCTCGATGCCCAAATCATAATAATCAATCCACTGATGACAATATAACACACATTTCTCAATCACAATGTGACCAGACTGTTAGTTCACAACAAAATACAACTCAATCTACAGTACATTATCCCGTACTTACCAAACAAATCAGTAATCCACAACCTACTGAAACCATCACTTCACCCACACCAATAAACTCCACCTTTTTCGATAACTCCCAACTAATGGAGGCAGTATCGGGTAAAATAAATGAAACTCTAATAGAAACTCAAACAAAAGTACAAATACCCGAAACAAATGCTTCTGAACCTTGTAAAATAAATAGAACTATAAATGAAACTCAAACAGAAGCTCAAACACCTAAAGAAATGCTTCTGATATAACAAATTCTCCTGAACCGGAGGGTGTAAATCCTTTTAAAGAACCCAATACAAAACACAAAAGAACAAAAACGGATGTCCAAACCCACCACAACATAGCTGAAGATATTACTAACTGTACAGTTGATTTTTTTCAAAATAAGTCAAACAGTAGCTGTTTTAGTCAAGAAGAGATAATAGATTTATTTGAAAACACCCATGGAGCTGCAGATCCGCTTAGTATAGCTAAAACATACACGGAAGATATCGAAGGGTTAATAGATCTCCTAAAAAAACTTCATCCAGTGCTATCACAAAGATACTTGAAAACACGATGTACAAGACTAAGGAAGAAACTTTGTAAACTACTGGATGACTATTCCTCTACAGATTGCAGCGATACGGCTATTAATTAAAAATTCAACTCCATAATTCAGCCTCATAACTTCCTCATTTTACAGACATCTAAATCTGACAATGGGTAGGGCTTCTTTTACAACTCTACACCAAGACTACTCCTTCTCACTTTCCCCACGATCAACCATATTTTCCGCAGAACTTCTTGCTATTTTGCAAGCAATAACATTTGTGAATAATAAAAACATAAAAAACCCTTTGATAATAACTGACTCTTTAAGTGCTCTCAGCTCTATGAAACAGTTATACACAAACCATCCCATTCTATTGCTTATAAAGTCAGAACTAATGAGATGTCAAGAAAACGACCGATTTGTTAAATTCCTTTGGGTTCCGTCACACTGTGGTATAACTGGAAACGAAAAAGCTGATCAGTTGGCCAGGGAAGCAGCAGAAAATCCACAATCAACATTATTCACTAAATGCGTTCATAGCGACCTGAAGCAATATATTAGAAACAAAATAAGCGAGGAATGGCAACTACACTGGAACAATTCAGAGACATCCATGAAAAACATTAAGCAAGAGGTAGCTATATACAAATTCCCATTCAAGCGACGAGACCAAGTGTGCATCTCTAGATTACGTATAGGCCATACGAAGTTAACTCACGATTACCTTCTAAGTAATGAACAAATTCCCATGTGCTACAGTTGTGATTGTGTAATTTCAGTGGACCATGTGCTAGTGGACTGCCCTTTGTACACCCTAGAACGACTTCAAGCTGGATTACCCACTTCATCCAAAGAGTGCTTAAACGGCTTCAATAATGATAAAACTATAAACTTTTTACAAAATACAGGACTATTTCACAAAATATAGAGTAACATAATTAGCATTTATGTAATTTATTGTACCATGCTAATAACCCCTAGTGGTTGAAGCAATTTTGTAAATAAAAAAAATAAAAAAAAAATATTCCAACTTAAAACAATTTTATTTCTATTAAAAGATATCAAAAGTAATAAATGCTTGTCTAAATAATGCATTTTTTTCAAATTGGGTGCAAATAGCTGAACATAAAGCGAATACCAAAATAATTCAAAGGTTTTTAAAGAAATCCAAGTAATAATATGGAACACATCTTTTTTTTTAATTAATTTCGGTTTCCATAAAACTTTTTTCTCCATACGAGTACTTATAAAACAAGGTAGTGGGATCAGATTTTTGCAGTTTAATATCTCAGAAAGTGGAAAATTTGACGTGCTTTGGAATATTAATGTACACATTTGAAGACAGTTTTTTAAATCAAGTATGTCTGTGAAATCATCATGCCCATCTTTTAGCCTGAATAATTATTAAAGCATATTGATCAGAAACAAAGATGGGACTGAACTGTTTATATTTTGCAATCTCATTCTCGATTTTCTCATGTACGCTGTCTCCTTCATTTTGGTTGTGTCTCTTTAACTCAAGCTTTCTACCCCGTAGAGGAGGACACTTAAGGGTACGGCCAGGCTTGCGAGCGATTTTTCTCGAGAGATAAATCGTGGACGACTGAACTACCAAAAAAAATTTTCAACCCACTGAATATTATTGAAGTGGCCATACCTAAATAATCGCTTAGCGAAAAATCGCTCAGCGGCTAAGCGTGACGCTCTGTTTCCAATTCGGTTTAACTTCTAAGCCTCTTTATAGTTCCATTTTGTCTTCAAACTTAACAGCACGGTGTCTTGTTCCAAAGAAATTTTAATTTCCGAAGTGCAAAGTAGACACATTTTATGGCAGGATACACAGAAATTTTAAAAACAAAAGTGTGACAGACAAATTATGGAGAGCAAGTCGAACTTGCTTGTGGTATAGAAGGTAAGTTATATCAATTTTTTAAGAAATTATTTTGAGGTTATGTTATACTAATAAGAGCGAAAGTTTAGCATTTTTTTATTTATATATACGAAATATATGTGATTACTAATGTTCATGTAAGTATTCTTTGAACGTCTCTCCGATTTGGTTTGCTTCTCTGGAAGATCGATTATTATTTCTTCCTTGTCCTCGGTTTACTTGAACAGCATGTTCATTCCTTTGTATATTCATGTTCTCTATAACAGTAAAATAATCAAGATCAGTTTCACCGTCGTGAATTCGTATAAAATTATGAAGTATGCATGTACATTTTAATAAGACGCACGCTTTATCGATATGTCTCTATATCTTTTGATAAAAAGTACTATTTTGAATATACAAATTCCAAACGCACTTCATCTTCTTCTTAACGTGCCCTATCAAGTCCCCTTGACGTTGGCGATTAACATGTCGAAACTGTCTCTGTCTCAGGCTATTCTAAATCCGGATCACAAGCAATACCAACTAAAAGCAAATGGCAGTACTTTGAAAGTATGCAATTTTTAAGAGATTATACCAGACTTGCCCAGACTCAGAGTAATTTAAATGATGCCAGAAGTCGATGAAACACAACGAGATGATAATGAAATTACGGATGATGAAACAGAAAATATTAGTAAAAGTAATCACGAGAGTGATGCAGATGATGTCACATTGTATACACTCTCAATAGTGACACCGTTGCCATTACGAAGGAGGCAGTCCCAAGCATCATCATCACGTTTGCAATCTCAAATGTCAACATCACGCCTGTCCAGCAATGCTTCTGTTAAATCCGAATTTGAACCACGTCGCATCTCTGAAAAACGAAATACTCAAAATATCAACCAACAATACTTGGAGTTACAAAAAAGGAAAGTTACCTTGTTAGAAAAAGAAATTAACTGAGGTGAAGAACCAGATAGTGCAGATTTGCATTTTTACAAAAGTTTACTGCCATATATGGAAAGTATGTCCTATGTGATAAATTAGAACTTGGGAGTAAAATACAACAGTTAGTATTTGACACATTTAAAGAAACCGTAAACCAAAAGCAGTCCGAGCAACAGAAACAGCAGTTTTTAATTCATTAGCAGCCACTAATGCAAGAGAAACAGCAGTTTCTAACGCCACAGCAGCCATTGGTGCAACAGACACAGCAGTCTGATAAGCCTTTTTTAATCTTAATATTATGAAACATTAACATATTATTAACTTTTTCCCTGTCAGCCATCACAACATTCGCTACCACACAACTACAGCTCCATGCATACCGAAAAAGAGTTCAACGCAGACTCTGACCGTATGTGTTTAAAATAGTGTTTTACTTACTATGTCATCACAATAGCTTTTTACTTGCCTTATTGTAACCACTTCTCTTTCTTCGGTAGAAATTGGTTTTCCAAAATTGATAGTTTTTTTTTTTCAATACTTGTTTTAATTTTATTTAGGAGTAGGTCAAATGAGTTTATGCTCATTCTGAGGTACTGAAAAAATCTCTCTGGGTATTTTCGGAACTGTTTGTATAAGTGATGATATTTCCTATATCCGATGCTTTCCTATATCCATTAATGGGATATACACCATACTTCCTTTTGCTTTTTAACAAACACTCTATGAATAGATCATCTTCTAAAAGAAGAGCAATTCAACGTTTTCGTCTGACAGGCATGACGAAAACTGATATTTGAATCGCTTTTCTATGGACATCTTCTCGCTTGACGCCCGCTACATTGCCGTGAACGATTTATCTCGCGCGATAAATCGCTCGCAAGTCTGGCCGTACACTAAGACGTAACATCTAGGAATTATGCGTTTATTGATATTTACAGATAAGTTACAGAGATTCCAGTGAGTTTTCTAATCTTCAATTTTCTCATTATTACAATATTTTGTACAAATACATTTTAAGCTACTATTTAGTATAATATTTTTAAATTATATGAATATAATAGCTTAATAATATGTTAACAGAATTAAACGCCGCAGAGTGAGATTTTTTCGTAATTAATAAACACCGAGATCAAACAAGAAATAGTCCCATTATTTATATGTAAAACGGTTAAAGGGTCCTTCTGCGAAGCGCCACTTAACATTGTATGAATGTCTCAAACTCAACGATCAATGCGAAGTTGAGTATACTACAAAATAAGAATAAAGTAGGAGCCCAAAGAGGACCTGCGAAAGGGCGTAATACCTGATGATTTAGTACACATATAATTTCACACTTCGTCGGTGGCCCAAGACGTATATAAATGTATGGAAATGTTGAGAAATCTTTGAAATATCTTTCACTTTTCGCAACCCCTACTCTGAAATATGGTTATTCATGGACACTTTGAGGAACCATTTATTGAAATACTGGGGAATCTGAGTCGGCACCTTTGCCAAATGGAACTACTTTTCAAGAAAATAAAGCTTACACTTTCTGAAATTGATTACTGGGTCTTCTACAATAAGTTTACGTGAATATTTTAAGAAAATATTTTTTATAAAAAACAAATAAACTAACTGCAGTGTTAAAAAATGTATAGAATTTTCTGTATTTTTATTACAACTAGTTAATAAAAAAGAAAATAATTATAAAATATATTAAAATTGTTTTTAGCGATACAAATTATAAAAGAAAATAAATATAATTAAAAAGTACCATCAGTTTTATGTATCCCTCATAATACCAATTTTTTTGGGTCACGTAATACTAATGCGGTGAATAGTGACCCCAAAGCTTTCCATCAAACAGTGTAATATTATTTGTTACAAATAGGTATTTATACAAAATGCACTTAAAATTTATTAAATAAATTTAAAAGTTTTAAAATACTTAACATTTTAAGATCTTAAAGTTAGGACTCCCATCTCTCACTCATTTACTCATTTATTTTCCTTACGTAGACAAATATATGAACCAATAATTTAACTTTCTTTTACCATGTCTTTGTTGTGCAAACAAGGCAAGTAGTTATGTGATGATCCTTACAAATAAATTGATTGCAATTTTGACATCTCTGGGAATATTTCTTGTACAACTTTCTGGGGCATTTCTAACATCTACCAATTTTTGATTCTCCATATTTTTGCGGATGTCCTTGTGATGTAGAAGCTTCATTACATCTGTACTTGTTTCAGAAGCAAATAACTCATTTGCTAACTTCTTGAGAAGTTCGCATCATTTGTAACCTTTTTTGTTTTGCACTTTTCATTTAGATGCCAGTGTATATTATAAGAGTATCATAATATGAAAAACTGTCACAAGCCATCTTCTTGTTTGCGTTTTGACTGTGTATGTTCGTACAAGCTGGTCCATGGTGTCTATACCTGACTGTTTAGTTGTAATCAAAAACTATTTACGGATTTTGTCTTTCATCTTTAAAAATTTCACCACTTTTATGCAAAGTTAATAGCAAAGTAACAATTTTCCTTTTTTTCAGTAGGAGGCTAACATAGCTTATGTTGGCAACCAAATTTTATTAAATATACATCCCTTCTACGTGTATTTACTAATTTCGGAGTAGGTTTTGGTTGACTTTTTCGAATTCTTCTAAGCAATGTTAAGTTTTGCTTGTTCATTTCTCTTGAAAGATCAAGACTTGTAAAAAATTGTCAGGAATCACATTTCTTCGTGACCTTTTCAGTACATGTGCCATCTCTAAGACAACTCGCTTACCTTAGTTGCATTCACGTAGAGCCTCTTCAAAATGTGCTCCGAGTACAGATTAAATATCAGTGGTAAAATTATGCTCCTCTGTCTCACTTCCTTCAAGATTTTAATCTGATCTGTATATTTTCCATCTATTCCGAGTACAGCTGATTGATTATAATACAGGTTAGCTATTATTTTTAAGTTTTCTCCATCAATCCCTATCCTTTTCATCACTTTAATCATTTGTTTATGCCTAACTCTATCGATCACCTCCTTGTAGTCAATCAGGCATGCAAAAACATTACAGCTGACATCTCAATATTTCTGAAACAATATCTGCACGCTAAATAAAGCTTTTCTCGTACCAACGGCGTTTACAAATCCAAACTGATTGGGCGCAATTTGTTCCTCGCATTTCCGGTATATTCTTTTGTCTTTTGACTTTTAAAAATAGCTTCATTAGATGACTCATTACGCTTATGGTCCATAATCTTCACAAACTTTTGCTTCTGGATTTTTGGGCAATGGTACGAACTCCGACTTAAGCCACTCTACTAATATTTTTTCTGCCTTGTATATTTTATTAAATATTTCAGTTAATATTTTTATTTGTTCTTTATCCAATAGCTTTAACAGTTCAACAGGAATTTCATCAAGTCCCGGTGCCTTTTCATCTTTCATTTGTCTGACGGCTGTCGTTATTTCTTCTGGTAGGATTTCGGTACCTGCATTTTTTTCAATGGTGGGCTCTTCTATTGTTCTAAGGTCATGGAAAAGCTTCTCCAAGTATTCTTCCCATACTTTCTTTTTATCTTTCCTGGTTATGGCAAGATTGCCTTCATCATCTGTTATTTTTTATGCTGTTGTGTTTTCGGAACTTTCCAACTATTATCTTTACCTTTCAATGAACGTTGAAGTTATCATATCGTCTCTGATACTCCTCTATTTCTTGACATTGTTCTGGTTGTATATGATTGGAGATTTTCTTTGTTTTTTCTTTGATCCATGAGTTCAAGTATTTCATAGGTCATCCACGATTTCCTTTTCTCTGTATCTTTGTTCAGGTGTTGTTCTTTTATCTCTCTAACTGTTTCTTGTATGATAGTCAGACTTTCCCCTATGGTTTCTGAATTTTTGCACTTTAGCACCTTTGTATTGATGTTTTCACTCACCTTCAGTCTAACATTGGGATCTTTCAGTTTTCTAACATCATAATTCTTTGTCGACTTAATTGTAACCTTCTTTATTCTGACTTTCAAATTACCTACAACTGGTACATGATCGGAATTTATGTCTGCCCCCGGGTATGTTTTGAGAGATGTACAGCTGTTCCTATACCTCTTATTTAGTAGCAGATAATCAATCTGATTTCTTACAATCCTTATCACAGATTCCTGTGGAGATTTTCATGTATACAGTTTTCTTTATGTAGCTTAAACCAGGTGTTCATTATTATCAATTGATTGGTTCCGCAAAAATCTCCAACGTATCTTCCCGATCGTTCCGATTTCCTAGACCAAATAGTCCAACTGCAGATTATGTTTTGCTGGCCTTAACTTTGGCGTTGAAGTCACCCTTGACAGTTGTTAGGTCTTGCTTTTTTAACATTTTCACGACTTGATGAATGCTATGGTATAGTTATTTTATCTCTTCTTCTGTTCCTTCTGTTGTAGGTGCATACACTTGAATTATATTGATGTCGATTGGTCTTGCTTTTAGTTGTATGAGCATCACTCATATAAGTTTTACTGTCATATTTAATAAGAAAAGGCCAAATATTGTCTTAGGTGACCTCATTTTTATTTTTAAATAGGGTTATTAAAACCCTTGCTTTTTATTCTTGCGGTATTCTATTATGATTTTTTGCTTCAATAATGATTCCTAAATATTTATTCTTGAATATATTTAAATTTTATTATGACACCATCGTTCTTCGTTATTCTTTAATCATTTGTTATAGTTCTTTTTGGATTTCGTAAAAGGTATGTTCCATCTAGAGAAAATTTTTCAATATTCATTTTTAATTTTTTAAACTAAGACGTGTGTTTTGTTTTAAATTATCTTGTAATGGTTATATGGATGTTGTATTGTATTCTATAATATAGAACAAATCCACTTTCTTGTGCATAACTGGCATCCTCCAATTTGTACATCATGTCCAATGTACCGGGTGGTCCAATAAGCCTAATATATAACTTGCTATGGAAATAGCTTTCCAAGTTTCTGGTTTAACCGCTAGGGGGCGTAACCTGTGAAGAAAAACTTGGAAACCAGTTTTTTGGGAAATATGCCCAATTATACGAAGTGTTAAATAAGTAAACTAGAAAAAGCCTAAATTGCGCACAAAATTGTTTAAGTACTTTTTTTTATTTTTTCAAATAAAGGTTGGTGGTGAGTGGCAAAGTATTTGTGGATAAATACATATAACTTTGGTTTTGATCAACCGATTTTAACGAAATTACTGTCATCAGACAGAGAGTGGATAAGTTAATTTACATCTACTACAAATAATTACATTTAGTTTTAATTGTCATAGGTAGAGGGTACTTTTGAATAGAAAAAAATTAAAATTTGTTTTTTTTTTAAAATGTTTAATGGAAACACCTATTTATTTTAAATTATAATAAAACTGGATTAAATTCATAACAAAATGGCGCAAACCGCATGTCAATAGCTCTTGTCGAACTCGAAATATGAATAAAAACGCCTATGCATAAGTAAGTATAGTATTGACTCACCCTGTATTATAAATTAAATTAAAAAATAAGTCTACTTTCAAATTTTTATATAGTAGAAGAATCCTCATGTTGATACCTATTTTGACCATCGGTATTTCATATGATTAAAAATAGTTTTTTCGAAACTAAGTAGGCTACGACAATGAATTTGACGTTGATTTCATATTGATTATTTATTGACAGCGGTCAAGACATTGTTAAGAAGTGCTGTTATAATTCGAATTCACATAAGATTTCACTTTTTTCATTCGATATTAATATTGGTAATATTATTAATTAATTATCAGTACTAATAATTCGTGATGAGTATATCAAATGCAGAATATCAAAAATACTGTTTTAAGGATTTGAAAACATCACAGGTTGGTTTTTCATATTATGAAGTGAACGTTTTGGGTCAGAAACTATTAATTCCCTTTAAACTTTAGATTCAACTGTTATTTTAATATTCCGATAAAAACGGCAACACGGCGCTTTTATCCTGTTATCCGTTTTCTTAAAAATACTTGATTGTGATGCACGATTTATAAAACAATAGTGGATTTTTCAAAATTTTTCGAGTTTTAGTAAATATAGTGGTTTCTTTTTCACCAATACTTGTTCTGTTATTTAGACTGCATCCTTATCATGTAGTTCTCCACCAAACTTTACATGAGAGAGATTTTGATGCAAGTCTGGATTACTGCAATTGGATGTTAGGTCTGCTATCGTGTCAAAGATTTTGTGGACAGACGATGCTACGTTTAATAGTTCGGGTGGTGTTAATCTGCATAATATGCATTATTGGGCTGAAGAAAATCCGCACTGGATACATGAGGTGCACGTTCAAAGTAGATGGAATCTGAATGTTTGGTGTGGTATAGTTGATGGAAAGATCGTAGGTCCATATTTCTTTGATAGAACTTTAAATGGTGAAACATATTTGGATTTTCTGGAAAATCAGTTGCCTCTTTTATTGGAAGATATTTCCTTACAAACAAGAAGATATATGAGAATTCAACATGAGGGGTGTCCTGCACACTTTTTCAGACGAGTTCAAGATTATTTGTATGTAAGTGATCCAAATAAATGAATTGGAAGAGGAAGTATATTTTCATGGTAAGCTAGATCTCCAGACCTAACATGTCTGGACTTTTATCTATGGAGAAGATTGAAGGACTTAGTATACCAAACTCGACAAACCACGCGAGACGACATGAAACGGCGCCTTATAAACGCAATAAATAGTATATCTACAGCTGAGATTGAAGCAGCTGTTATGTCTATGCGCGAAAGATTACATCTTTCTGTGGAAAACGATGGAAAACAATTTGAACATTTAATTGGACATTAAGTTTTAATGATCGAAATATTTGTATAATCTTTCACATATTTAATTTTAAATTAAAATAAAGGGTGAGTCAATACTATACTTACTTATGTTTATGCGTTTTTATTCTCGAGTTCGGCAAAATCTATCAACATGCGGTTTGCGCCATTTTGTTACGAATTTAATTTAGTTTCATTATAATTTACAATAAATAGGTGTAATATTTACAATTTACAATAAATAAAGAAAAACAAATTTAAATTTTTTCTATTCGAAAGTACCCTCTACCCATGACAATTAAAACTGAATGCAATTGTTTTATAGTAGATTTAAATTAAATTATCCACATTCTTTCTAATGACACTAATTTCGTTAAAATCGGTTTATCCAAACCAAAATTATAGGTATTTATCCACGAATACTTTTTCACTCTCCTCCACAATTTATTTAAGAAAGTAAAAAAAAAAAGTACTTGAACAACTTTGTGCGGAATTTAGGCCTCTTTCTAGTTTACTTATTTAACAATTGGTATAATTTTGCATATTTCACAAAAAACTGGTTTTCAAATTTTTTTTCACAGGTTACGCCCCCCTGCGATCGCCTCCAGCGATTTCTTTTGGCCACTTTTACTAAGGAATTTTTGTCCTAAAGTTGTAACATGAATACTTTCCGATATATAGCCGAGAGATTGGCTTATTGGACCACCCGGTACATATCTTCACGTACCACAGTTTTGTCTATAGTTTTTTTATACGAAATAATGCATTATATAAAATATGTAAGAGATATTTAAACAGTGTATTAAAATTTTTATATCCGACCATGCAGTTGTTATTAGAATACGAACTATAACAAACGCTGGAAAGCTCCTGTGAATACTCTTGAGTTCCTTATAAAGACTTTATTCCAGGCATTAAAATTGTTAAATTAAAGTTACTCTGCCACAAAGGAAGAATGTGTACCCGAGAGATATAATTTGGGAACAACGTTTGGGGCAGGCTGCGGCGAATATCTTATATCTGACAGTTATATCTGAGAAATAACGCCCAGAAAAAAAATGTTTTAGTGAATAAAGGAATTCTGTTACTTAGAGAAATGTATGGGCTGTTGAGAAATGTAAAGTATGCCGCTTGGATGACTCGAATATGTATTTAAGAGGCGGCAGATGAAAGATAAGGTGAAAGTAGGGTTAATGTCAGTCAAAATGAAACTGAAAAGTTTTAGCTTGATAAGACATGAGCAATTAAACTCGGCTTGACTTAACTGTAATAAAATGTTGTCATTTGAGTTAATAAAAATGTCAAAAAAAACGGTAAAAGCTTTGAATAAATGGCATATTTATAGTCGTTTTTACAAACATACAAAGAATAAAGTATCTCTATGTTGTAATTTACATAAGGTGTAATAAATAGCAATCGCTTAATAAACAAAGATATACATCAGAAGTCTTTACTTCTTTGTAAGTTTTTTTAAACTGTGGTATACAATAGGGTGGAACGAAAAATACGAAGTCGTTATTTTTTATGGGGATAGTTAGCTAGTGAAAAAGTTGCGTTTTAATGTAGTGTTGCCCAAATGCAAGAACAAGACGTGACTTGTTACCCATTAGCCTATTGCTATTTATTAAACGTTACTTTAGATCTTAGAACAACGTAACAGGGTAGGTATAGTTTAAGCTTGAATTAACGTAGCCCTAATAAAGAACAACCAAATTAATAAAATGTCTAAACAACTGACACTGGGTAGGGTTTAAAGCCACGATCTAAGCAATCTCTGCCTATGCTTTAACTAACTCAGCTATATAACATGCCTCACGAAAGTCAATCTGTTTCTTAATAAACGTTTACATTTTATAAGCTTATTATGTCTCCTTCTGATAAGTCAGAAAATGTTCTGACTTTATTATAATCCATTTAGATTTTTAATTAAATATTATGCGCTTGCAATAAAAGTTTTTACTTCGATGTTCGAGTTTTTTAACTAATACAGTAGGGTCTTATTTAAGCAAAAAGTTTAATCTTTATGTTTTAACTAAACATGATAAAAACAATATAAGAGATATTAACAAGAAAACAAAAAGTATGGCTCATGTGGGATTCGAACCCACGACCTTCACGATTTCAAATAGAGTGTGATGCTCTTACCAACTGAGCTAACGAGCCATATACGTATATTTTCCAGCGATTTATATAAACCGCGTCGACTATTATAAAATAATGCTATAAATAAGTAAGTATAGGGTGTTTTAAAAAGGTATGTCATAAAGTAAATCACGAATTCCGGGGACAAAAATAAATTGATTGATTTGTCCCCGACATACCTTTTTGAAACACCCTTTATGATGTAAATAACACGATAGTTGCCAGGGCTTCGCTGTATACCAATAGCACAGTAGTTAAAAAACTTGGTCTAATTAGTATGTGTATATGCCATTAAAGCCGATTTTTTTTCAAATTTCAAAAATTTTGCCTCTTCGTAATTATCAGTAATCTTGTTTTTTTTATTGGCATAGACTAGGTGACAATCAGCCAGTTACAACATGACTACTACCTTAAACATAAAAATTTTATGACCGTAAGGTCATATAATATATAAGTTAAATATATAGCATCTTTTCAACATCATCAGTGTGTTCAAAAAATGGTACACTTGGTACACATACAATACAATGGTACACATAATATAATTCAAAATAATAACTTTTTTTGTATTATCACCTTTTTATCTACCTATATTTGAGGAGGTGTCAATAAAAATCAATCATGTCCACCTTAAGAAGTTTTAGGGAAATCGCAAAAAAACGTATTAGTAAATAACCTTACATGAAAAATCGGATAAATTAGCATATATCATTTTATTTATTGAAATTAACTGACTCTTAGTAAATATTTCAAATCTGAAGGTACAAATAAACCTGTAAATACATTTTAAAAAAAGGACATGTTCTTATTTGATTGGACTTCATGGACGTTGATAGAAGGGGTTGATAAAAAAACTCTTAGACTACTTAAAATATCTATTGTATTGTTACAAAAAATATCTTGAAAAAGGGCTAACATTTACCAACGACACTTTCCACAAAATATAAATGTTTAAATGTGTAGTCCAATGTCAGGTTCTTGACAATAACAGGATTCGTCCACTTCGTCAGCATCAATTTCGTCGTCCTGAACTTCCACTATTATGGTCTTATACCAAGATAAAAAGTCATGTTTCTGCTGGTCATCACCATACATTTTCACCAGTAACATCTCCACGTCCTTCTTCTTAGCTGCTTTCACTATATTGCTCAGTGGAAGTGACTCTATAGGAGTTGAGAACGACCTTGCAGAATGCCAGCCTTTTTTTTAACTTGTTGTCGGTTTCAAAATCACTTTCAAACCTAAAATTCTGTGCCGATTTCACTTTGATAACAGTAAGTTCTTGTCCATTGCGGTTGACAGCTTTCTCTTTTCTCACAAAAATCCTCTTCTTTTCAGATATCATTTCAATGTTTTTAAATCGTGTAGCCAAACTTTTAGCATCAATCAATCCCTAATCCTCTCCAAGTTTCCGTACTTCTCCAACATAACTATATACATTGTAGTACTCTTCCTTTGTTGCAATGGTAGGCTGCTTCCTGAGTAACTTTTCAACCCTTCCGAACACCCGATCAGCGGGGAGGAAGCTATGCCCGCGAACAGGGTATGTTAGAACAATCTCCTCTAAAGCATTTTGCACTGATCCTAAGTAATACACTAATGTGTGAACAACGGCATTGTTTTTGTTTTGACCAGCACACCCATCACAGAACAGATTCAGTCTTGTTACATTTGAAAAATTAGCGGAGTTCAAGAAATTTATAAGTGCACATGAAACTTCGGTCGCACCCCTTCCTGCAAGTTCTTCAGTCCATACGTAAAATATGGGGTTTTGTGCGTTTGATGATACAATGCAAAAAGAGTAAAAACTTAATTGTCTTTTGTAGAACGCGTCTTGAATAGGAGTTTTGGGAAGTGCTTGAATTTGCTGGAGATCAAAACAGAAAGTAACCTCATTTTCTTTGTTTTTCTTTAAGAGCCCATAAAAAGCATTAGCTCTTAATCTGTGTATTCTTTTCTCCATCATAAATTGGTTGACCACTACCAAGTCTTTCCCAGCTTAATCCTTCTCAATTTTTAGCTGAAGATCTATTTTATTGCATGTACTGCAAACGTCAGAAGCTGGTGATGAAAATCCGATATTTAATTCATTGAAAACTCTCCTAAACATAGATTTTTAAGTTTAAGATTATCAAGTACAGAATCATCGTATATTAGCCACAACTTCTTAATGTTTAAGTTTACACCAAGATAAATCCTTTTCGATTTTTTTCGATTATAGTGGCTTTCTTTTCCTCTTAAATTTCTCAAAAAAGGCGGACTGATTCCTTGTTCGCAGCAGATTTGTCTCTTCCTATCGCCACCCCTCTGATCCTTAACAGCCTTTCCCTCTTTCACCTTTTTAGAAATATTAGTCAATCTTGTTCCCTTCACCATGATAATATGCATGAAAAGTTTCCTACACACAGGTATAACTTTACCGGTTGATGAAAGTATAGAATATTGTACACTAAAACTTTTAGCCTTTGATTTTTCAGAGGTAGGCCTAGGCCTTCGCCGCTTTATGTTACGTTGATTTATCCAACTGGCAATGGTGTTATCTTGCGTGTTTTTGTCAGGTATTTTGTAGAGGATATTTCGAACCAAAAATAGCATCTATAGGCCTAACTAATGCACATTTCATACCTTTGTTCATGTGTTTACATGGAACAAACACACGACATCCCACTGGAGTACTGTATCGCTTAAGCTTGGCTCTAGTTTTTTATCCACAGTCTTTTTATTTTTACGAGATCCTTCATTGGCATCGCCCACTCTCACTAAGTTTTCTTCATCCATTAAAAATTTCAATTTTATTTAATAAAAACTACTATAATAATATTAAAATTAAACCACAGTGCAATACAAACTCAATACTCGCTATCGACATAACCTAGAGGGAAAACACAGACAATGTGTTGACATGGTCAAATCACGTGACCAAATCGGGGCACTCCTATTAGCTGAATGGATATGTGGTGGTATGATTGAAAGCAACTGTGGACATGATTTCATTTGATTTGGGAACCTAATATTGTGTATTCATTTTAAACAGGACATGATTTTTTTTAACCGAAACCGAAAACACCATAGAATAGGATTCACTCTTTATATTATAAAACAGCTGCTAACTCATTTTTTGATTTTTATGGACATGATTGATTTTGATTGACACCTCCTCATTTACATATAAACAAGATGATGAAGTTCTCAGAGTTCCACAGCAAACTCTATCTACTCAATTCGACAGCTGCTTTGCTATGGACTGTCCAAGTTGCTCACCACAATTTTGTATATACATAATATATTTTTTTGATAGTTGACACTACAAGACTATTTTGGTACCTGACAGATATTTTACTAATGCATTATAAATTATCTCATTTCCGTTAGCTAAGAGACTAAGGATATTAAACGGAGCCTGTACATTGAGATCAAGTAATTGTTGAATAAATTGATCTGTTTCATCCTTATATTTTTGGAATTCGAACAAAATATAATCTAAATCACCTTTTAGATCATTTTCAACAACATGAATTTTATGGAGATGTGTGGAATAACAGACGTGGCTAAATCTAAGACGTGTTACCGTTGTGATATATTTTCTTGAATAATTATATGGCTGGAACCACGTTTTATTCCGTATTTGATTTAACAACATTCGTTTCAAATATTAAGATAATTCATTCTAATATAAGCTACTGCATCACAAAAATTAACAGGTAGTTTATTGGTCAAACCATTTTTTACACTTTTTTTGCCAGCATATCCACATACTCGTTATGTTCGTGACCGATATGTGCTTTAATCCATACAAAATTAATGTTTTTATTAACTTTTTGCAGTTCTAAAATCCATTTTTTAATTGCATATATGATATAATTGGAGGAGTAACTTGGGTGTTTTGCCAAAACCAAGGAATTTAAAATCTAAATCAAAGCCGAATAGATTACAGGTACACGACACTAATCAAAAACATCTATCAGAACGCTACATCAAGTATACGACTGCACAGAAGACACAGAAAAATTCAGCTTAGGTCGAGGAGTTAGACAAGGAGACAATATTTCACCAAAATTGTTCACGGCAGCTCTAGAGTCAATATTTAAGGGTACTCAATGGCAAGATATGGGCATCAATATAGATGGAGAAAGATTAAATCACCTAAGGTTTGCAAATGATGTATTAATCGCAGATAACTTACATGATACAGTTTCTATGATGCATTCGCTTAAAAGTCTGTCTGAAAGAGCAGGATTAAAGATAAACTTTGAGAAAACTAAAATTATAACAAATCTCGTAATGAGTGGAAATATAACTATTGAGAATAATACCATACAACAAACAGACACTTACAAATATCTGGGACACGAAATCAAAATAAGCAGAGACAATTAAACACGTGAAATACAGAGGCGAATATTTCTAACATGGGCAGCATTTGGCAAATTAAGCCATATTCTAAAAAGTTCAATTCCCATGTGTCTCAAGCGAAAGGTTTATAACCAATGTGTTTTACCTGTACACACTTCTGGAGCAGAGACTTTAACACTCACGCAAAAATCTGCGAATAAACTTAGAGTTACACAACGAGCCATGGAACGTGCAATGCTGAACGTGAGCCTTCGAGACCACATAACAAACCAACAAATCAGGCGAAGATCAGGAGTTCAAGACGTCATCGAAAGAACCACGACACTTAAGTGGAACTGGGCAGGGCACTTAGCCAGAATACAAGATGGACGGTGGACAAGACGTATTATGGAATGGAGGCCTAGAAATTATAAAAGAAGCCGAGGACGACCACCGACTAGATGGACCGATGACATTAAACGTGTAGCGGGAAACTGGCTACAAGCGGCCCAGTGTAGAGAACACTGGAAAGAACTGAGGGAGGCCTATGTCCAGCAGTGGACGCGATTGGCTGATTGATGAAGGAATTTAAAACAGACAGGGAGTCCGATATAATTATTGTAGAATCAATTGTAGACTGTTATAAAAATGTCAACGCTTCGTAGATTGCATAGCTTCAGCACTAAATATAAAAAAAATGTTATCCAGTTTGTAGGAATAATTAATATTTTTGGAGGAAATATAAAAAGCACATCCCACACCATCCTTGGACTTCTAAGCATCGGTATATATTGCTACAGATTCCTCGAAGCTTGCAAGTATTGAGTATAAGTTAATGTTAATGTGAAAATTATCGCTATAAGAACGTTTTAAAATCTTTATATTTAGAAACAATGCATTGTAATCATAAAGATTTAACAAAATTGAGCTTGGATCATATAAATCACTAAGGATAATATCTTGATTAGATTGAAGTACGATACATCTTTGCATTTTTCATTATGACCTAATCTATAAATAGGACACTGGTCGTTAGGGTTATAAAAGAATATAGACGCATATTATATTATGCGTTTATATTCTTTGGTTATATGTTAGAGCAGCGGTATTCGAAGCGATAAAATTAATAAGCCCAAGACATTGGTAAATAAAAATATAGGCACGTAAAAAAGAAATTTAACCTGCTACAAGGGGATAGTTACCTAGTAAAGTATTTGACACAAAAACTTTTTTAAAATTATAGCTCTGGTAGGGTGAATAAACAGTAATTAAATAAAATAAAACAAACCATCAAAGCAAACACAAATCCATTACATTTTTCTTTTAAATTCTAGACAGCTAATGGTTTTCGATAAATGGTTCCGATAACCGTTTTCTTGTTTTATTAATTACTCAATGTAACTGCTGGCCATAATTACTCCGATGTATTGTATACACGCCACGAACAAAAACGATATCGATCTTGTTCTTCCACCGGTAAAATTGAATGCAGCGATAATTTACATCGAACTCTACATGCGAATTTAACGACTTTGTTTTTATGCTGTTTCTTTAGTCAATATATTACAAGTTTTAATTGAGTAATGACGCTAATTGCACTAGAGGTTAATCAATTTTCGGAACCAAATTGAAATGTGTTGCTACATAGACTTAATTATATTGTACAAACAGGCAAATTCCAACAGCATCTATAAAATTTAATGTCACAATCGTTTACATACCAGTAAGTTAAATGAATTAGTGTACGATGGAGCAAAAGATTTCCAAACAAAAATAAAAATAAATTTAAGTTTTCTTGATTTGTTGGGGAAACAGTAGAGCAAGTCATCTAGATCGCTTCTAAAAGAAAACACTTCGCACTATGAGTGCAATACTATCGCAACTCAAAAAAAGTAAATGTGAATAAAATGAATGTTTTAGTTCGGCTCAATTTTTTAACGTTTTTTTACATCAACACTATTAATGATAAAATGGTATTGTAAATTAGTGCAACACATTTATATCGACTTGTTTCAGTTAATGTTTTTAAAGTGATAATATAATAAACTGATAATAATATATTTGAAGTTAAGATAGTCTTGCACCGGAGTAATAATACATATATTGGCATATATGATCCTAATTTAATGATAATAAAAGTCATAATCATTAAACATAGTAAATTAAACAATTAACATAAATATTAAGAACATACTAGTACAAAATTGGTTTTCACTTATAACCTAAGTCTCTTCTTGACTAGTTATTCAACATCTGAGTCATAACTGGGAGTGATTCGTAAAAGTCGTGGTAGTTACGCCACTGGATTCCACAGAATCTGCACATTGTAGGACAATAGAAACTACGCAATACTATATTATAAATAGAGGGACATTTCAATTACGATAACTTCTGTATAACTTTTGCTTCATAGTTTTTGTTCATAACTTTTGTTTCATAACTTTTGTTTAACTTTTGTTTAAGAACTTTTGTCTACATAATTTGTAAATTTGTATTTTCGAAATAAAATAATTTTTAAAAACTCGTTTTCGGAACTCAAAGTTATAATTGGCGCAGTCAGTAGGATACGTGCGGATCGGAAAAGAACATTTTACACATCAAGTGATAGAACTTTTTCGGTTTTTGGTGTTTCAACATCGTAGTGCGTATCCAAATCGAACCTCTACCCTACAGTGGTATTAACGAGAAGAAGCAGAGTTCCAGAGGAAGCAGAAGTTCGGAGAAGAGAAGCAGGTGCTCCAGATAAACTGTAAGTGCCTTTCCTGTTCGCCTTTCCTTTCATATATTTGTGAGGATAGATAGATTAATTTTTGAATTTTTTTGAATAAGAATACTGATACTTTTTAAATTTTTTGAATAAGAATACTTTGTAACTGAATAAGAATTTTTATCCATTTTTTTTTATACATATTTATGCTATTGAAAATATTTATTTTATTGAATAATTTATTTTAAATCTTTGACAAATATTTATAGTGCATATATATATTTTTTTTAAAACATATTTCTATATAATTTTGTGAGATATTTTGGCAAATAATTTTATTTGAAAATATGGCTACTGCAACTCAAACTCAAACACAAACTCAAACTCCCCTTAACTGGGATTTTCTCAAATCAAAACTAAAAAATATTAAACCCTATGACGGAGATTCCAATACTCTTAACAAATTTATTTTAAGATGTAACGAACTAATACAAACATATTCTGTATATAATGATGCAGATTTAAATAAACACATTTTGGAGTGCATACAAGACAAACTAGTTGGAAAAGCAGAAGCACTAGTAGGAAACCGCATGGAACTAACGACTTGGAATAGTATAAAGAGAGCATTAGAACAATGTTTCGCAGATAGACGTGATTTAGACTGCTTAATGCAAGAACTAACACGAACAAAACCCTTTAAAAATGAAACACTCCATAATTTTGGAACAAGAATACAACTATTAAGAAGCAATGTAGCCCAAAGAATAAGTAATGATACTAGTATAGAGCATGCAGATAAATTATGCCAAATTAACCATTGTGATAAAATCGCACTGAACACTTTTATTGCAGGATGTACAGGTGTTCTTAAAAATAATATGCACCTTAAGAAACCCAGTTCTCTTGAAGATGCCATTGCATATGTCGACGAGTTTCAAAATTTTGAAAATTTATATGGACATTCTAGTAATAAT
Source organism: Diabrotica balteata (assembly GCA_918026665.1). Classification (NCBI taxonomy): domain Eukaryota; kingdom Metazoa; phylum Arthropoda; class Insecta; order Coleoptera; family Chrysomelidae; genus Diabrotica; species Diabrotica balteata. The sequence goes on from OU898276.1 coordinate 175,716,607, forward strand.
TTTTCAAAAAATAATCATAATTTTAAGTCATACAATTCCTTTAATCCATCTAACAGGCCAACTCAGCCTAGCAACAATTATCGACCCCAAAATTTTAATCCCACACATCAATATCAAACAAATCCTAATTTTACATATCGAAATCAAAACCCTTTCAATCCTAATTTTACATATCGAAATCAAGGTTATCAAAACCAAAATTCTTCAGCTACCCAACATTCTCAGAATCATTTTACATCTTAGAATCGTTTCACAAACTTCCGACCAGAAAGTAATGTATTCAGGCCCAACCGAATTCCTAATGATCGGTTACCCAGGCCACAACCTATGTCAATAACATCTAGAAACACATTAAATTCAAACGCTAGATCAAATTCCAATAAATATAATAATTATCGGAGAAACGATTTCCCTAGACGAATTCCTGATACTATAGCCGAAGAGCTATACACAAATAATTATCAAAACGAAAATAATAATCCAAGAGAACCACAACATGAACAAGTCAATAGCTATTTTAGAAATTCTGAGTATGATTTACCACAAAACGGTCAAGGAGACCAAAATTTTCAGATAGAAGCCTCGGAAAGGAAACAGTCAATATAGAAATAAATTCAAATAATCCCCTACCATATATTGAAGTAGGAAATTCAAAAATAAAATTGCTGATTGATACCGGTAGTGCCAGGTCTTTGCTACGACCAAGTATCGCCGAAAAATATTTTCCTAATTGTATATACCAGTCAAATGTAGATATTATAACTGCTCTTTATACTAAGACTATTAAATATCAAGCCGAAATACCAGCATTTCCAGAATTTGGAAGTGACTTTTATATTCATTATATCTTATATGATTTTCACGAATATTTCGATGGAATCTTAGGATTAGAAGATATGATAAGAATGAACTTAGTTATAGATTTTACTAATAAACAACTGTATAATAACAATGTAACGATACCGATTAAATTTAGAGGACCAATGGATATTAAATTTGAATTTACTATAGGTGCACAAGGAAGAATGCTTTATCCTCTTCCTGTCAGTATACCTAATGGAGAAATAATAATCGAAGAAACATATTTAGAAGAAGTTTATATACCTGAAACATTAACAATAGCAAAAAATGGCTATGCTATAATGGAAATAATAAACCCGACAGACAAAGCTTTAAAAATAACTTTACTAAGACCAATAAACGTATACTCCTTTGAAAACGCAAATTATGAACTATTCAATTTCAATTATTTTAATAAAAAACCTAATGAGAAATGTAATAAGAAAAATAAAATAGACTTAGGAAACCTTATAAGAACAGACCACATGAATTCAGAAGAGAAAACATAATTAAGCTATGTAGAGAATTTTCAGATATATTCCTAAAAACAGGAGATCCCTTGACATTTACTTCCAATGTCAGACACACCATAAAAACTACAGACGAAGTTCCTATACATTGTAGATCTTATAGATATCCTTACTGCCACAAAGAAGAAGTTCGAAGGCAAATTCAAGAAATGTTAGATAAAGGAATCATAAGGTCATCATGTTCACCTTGGAGTTCACCCATATGGATAGTGAATAAGAAATTAGATGCATCAGGCAAGAAAAAATACCGTCTAGTTATAGATTATCGAAAGCTTAATGAGAAAACAATTTCTGATAGATATCCAATTCCACATATTACAGAAATTTTGGATAAGTTAGGAAGAGCCCAATATTTTAGCACATTAGATTTGGCCAGCCGATTTCACCAAATCGAAATGGATCCAAAATCTATAGAGAAAACAGCATTCAACGTAGACAACGGTCACTATGAATTTCTAAGAATGCCTTTTGGTCTCAAAAATTCGCCGTCAACATTCCAACGGGTAATGGACGAAGTACTAAAAGATTTGCAAAACAAAATATGCATGGTCTACATGGATGATATAATTATATTCAGTACTAGCCTCCAAGAACATATTCAAAACTTAAAACTAGTATTTCATAAACTACGAGAAGCACGTTTAAAAATTCAACTAGATAAATGTGAGTTTCTTCAGAAAGAAGTTGAATTTCTTGGTCACGTTGTTACACCAGAAGGAATTAAACCCAATAAAAACAAAATATTAGCCATACAGAATTTTCCAATTCCAAGAACACAAAAACAAATTAAATCATTTTTAGGTCTTTTAGGATATTATCGCAAATTTATAAAGAACTTCGCTAAAATAACAAAACCGCTAACAATTTGCCTGAAGAAAGACCATAAAATAGAACATACAAAAGAATTTATCGATTGCTTTAATACTTGTAAAAATTTGTTAATATCAGAACCAATTCTGGCCTATCCAAATTTTAACAAAAAATTTGAAATAATGACAGACGCATCCAAATACGCCATTGGAGCAGTATTATCACAGGATGGACATCCTATTTCATATGCGTCAAGGACATTAAATTCAGCAGAGATAAACTATTCTACTATAGAAAAAGAGTTATTAGCTATAGTATGGAGTTGTAAATACTTTAGACCATACTTATTCGGAAGAGAATTTATAATTTTTACAGATCATAAACCACTACAATGGTTGTTTTCGTTAAAACAACCTAATTCACGACTAGTGAGATGGCGGTTACAACTCGAAGAATTTGATTATAAAATTAAATACCAAAAAGGAACCCTTAATAAAGTTGCGGATTGTCTTTCACGAATAGACACCGATAATGAAATAAATGTACTAGAATCTGAATCTTTATGTGTAAATCTTGATGACATAAATGAAGTAATACAAAAAGAAATAGAAAACTTATCAGATCCAAATCAAGAAATTACAGATCAATTGTTTGATCTAAATGACTTTTATCTTCCTGAATTAAGCAATGAAGAAATTTCTGACACATTAGATGACAAGAATGAACAAGAAAAAAGAATAAACATAATATCAGATATACAGATTAGACCCCCAAATGTTAATACAAGTGGAAATGAAGATACTGATGGAAACACAGTACATACTTCAGCTGAAAATCCAATTCTTAGTATACCAATCACAGATCGAGCCTTGAATTTGTATAAAAATCAAATATTATTAACTTATGGAGAAATTAATGAAATAAAAACTAAAACACAAAAGATATTTGACAACACAAGACTTTTTGTTATCTTACCTCAAAGAGATCTGCAAAAAGGAATAATAAATTTTGTTAAAGATTATATAGACCCAAGAAAATTATATGCCTTGTATTTTAGACCACCACTATCACCTGAAACATTTGTAGTTGCATTGCAAAATTATTTCAAAAATTCTGCATTCAAATTTGTGCATTGTACAAAAATATTAGATGATATTGAGACTACCGACGAACAAAAAGAAAAACTTAACTATTACCATGTTTACAAAAAAGGACATCGTGGTATAAATGAGCTAAAAATGTCAATGAGTTCACAATACTACTGGCCCAATATGTCAGAAGATATAGAACAGTATGTCAACAATTGTGAAGTTTGTTTAAAAAATAAATATGATAGAGACTCACCAGTCATTAAATTTAATCTTACACCAACAGCTTCTAAGCCATTTGATCATATTCACATGGATGTATTTAGAATATCCAATACACCATTTCTTACAATAATTGATGCATTTTCTCGATACGGACAAGCATATCAAATTCCTAGTATTAGTGGAATTTCAATAGTCGATGGTTTGCTAAACTATATCACACATCATGGATTACCCTATAAAATAACAACTGACTCCGGTACTGAATTCAAAAACTATGACCTAGAAGATTTTTGTAAATTACATAAAATAGAATTACATTTTACTACTCCTAAGAACAGCAATTCGAATTCTCCGGTAGAACGTTTTCATTCTTCCTTAATAGAACATTTTAGATGCCTGAGGGAAACGAATAAAGATATGTCAGTAGAACAATTAATGAAACATTGTATATTATCATATAATAATTCAATTCATTCTGTTACTAAATTTACGCCATTTGAAATTATTAAAGGGCATATAAATAATCCAGACCCATTCGACAATAATGATCATTTAATTTTATCACAATACGTGCAGAACCATAAAGAATCTTGCAAAATATTATACGGAAAAATACGAGAACGAAATGCCAACGTAAAACATAAACAGATTGAAAAAAGCAATTTAACAAGGTCAGATCCACACGACTATACAAATGAGAACAAAGCTTATATTAAAAGTGGAAATCGCAATAAAGCACTTCCTAAGTTTAAACAAACAACTATTATCAACGATTGTGGATTGTTGTTGGAAACAGATAAGGGATTGTATCATAAAAGCACAGTTCGCAAACCCAGATCTAATAAAAGAAATTCTTTGCAGGTTCAACAAAATGAAGACAATAATCTTCTTGACCCTGATCCAGATGATAATATACCAGACGTCCCAGATTAGAGGTGACACCGATATTAATATAACACCTCTTGAAAACCTTTTACTCCCGATTAAATTAGGCACATGTAGATTAATTTATAGTAAACATACATTTATCCATTATATAAACTTAAAAGAAATAGTTAGACAAGTAGAATCTCTTAAAGCTAATTTTCAAATAATAAAAACTAGTGTAGTGAAAGTTAATGCCTCAAATCCTATTTCATATCATGGATTGGCAGAAAACATGTTAGAAAGAACAGAAATTTTAATTAATACATTAGAGAAAAAATTAGAAAACATATATCCCCATATTCGATCAAAAAGAGGCCTAATTGATGGCCTAGGTAAGGTAAATAAATACTTATTTGGAAATTTAGATTCAGAAGATGGAGAAAGATATGATAAAGCAATAGAAGTACTAGAAAATAATCAGAAACAAATTATTCATGAGACAAACTTACAAATATCTTTATATAAAAAACTAATTGATCATTATAACAAATCTCTAGAAATACTTTGGCAAAACCAAGAAAAACTACAACATAACTTACAAAAGTTTCAATTAGAAATTCAAAGCACTATAAACAGTTTGGGAAATTATATTACTTTTCAAGGTACCATAAGTCAGATAAATTTAGATTGTCAAAATATGATAGATTTTATTGAAAATATAGCAAATGGAATTATGTTTTCAAAATTAAACACATTACATAGTTCAATTATTTCGAGTCAAGAAATTCAAGATATGATCAAATATTTACATAGTATTTACCAACCTTCTCAAATTCCAAAATTTATAAATATTTTAACATATTACATGCTATTAGGGACACAAGTAACTTTTTCGAATTCAAAATTGATCTTTGCTACTCACATTCCTATCCTAAAACCAAATGTCCTTGATTTTTATCATATTTACCCAATAATTCAAAATAACAAGATGTTCACTCCCACATACCCTTATTTGGCACGAATCTCTGACGAGACGCACCTACAAAAAGAAGAATGTCCCATTTTAGAAGAAACATATTATTGTAAAGAAGATACCATACTACAAGATAATTGCACCTTACGTTTCCTGAATGGTCAAAGTTTATCTCAATGTTTTAGCACAGAAGTCACTCTTCAAGAATCCATTATCGAACAAGTAACTAATAATGAAGTATTGATAATGCCATCGACATCAGAACGAGTCCAATCAAAGTGCAAGAGAGACCAAATTTTTGAAGTACACAGTCCATCTCTCATCAGTATACCAGAAAATTGTGAAGTGATGATCAACCAATTGAAATTCAATAACAATATCAAAATTCATAGAGGAAAAGCTCTAATTTTACCAAAAATAAAATATTTTTCTACAGAAAACATACAAAAATTCCAGAGCCATAACATTACCAAAATTGACTTTGAAAATCTTTATGCAATTAATAATATGGCCAAACAGTTAGTACCAATTAGAGACACAAATATTCCTTCACATACCACTCCATTGGTGACCACCTCAGTCATAGCAGTTATTCTAATTTTGATCATTCTATATATTATTAAACAAAGAAGATCAAAACAACGGAACGAGAATGAAATAGAATTACAAGAAGATTCCGGCATTGAAGAAGATTCCACAAACCAGCATCCCAAAAATAATTCCATTATTTTTCGGACTCAGTGAGGGAGGAGTTACGCCACTGGATTCCACAGAATCTGCACATTGTAGGACAATAGAAACTACGCAATACTATATTATAAATAGAGGGACATTTCAATTACGATAACTTCTGTATAACTTTTGCTTCATAGTTTTTGTTCATAACTTTTGTTTCATAACTTTTGTTTAACTTTTGTTTAAGAACTTTTGTCTACATAATTTGTAAATTTGTATTTTCGAAATAAAATAATTTTTAAAAACTCGTTTTCGGAACTCAAAGTTATAATTTGGTATTCTTTTTTGATTAAATTTTTCTTACATAAAGATAGTAACCCATCTTTTTTCTTCTTACTTATACCCAGCGGTTCATTATAGGCATTGTCAAGAACTAGATCTTTTATGCTGCATTCAGCTACTCGTCTGTTGGATCGGTTAATTAAGATTTCTTTAAACGTGTCTGATTCAAAACTTGTTTTATAAAATATAGAATGTGGGGAATTTTTTCTACACTAAAGCACGTTAATATTACCCCATATTACCTTCTCATTGTTAATATTCCTTGTAAATTGTTGTCCTATTTGAGCTTTTAACGCTTTAATATCATAGATATCATTTTGTTGGACTTCGTTTACTGTGCAGGTATATGTGTAAATGATATTTGCCTTTAACATTCTATTTTTTTCTCGCTCTATTGCTGAATGCATGCTATCACCCTCATTCTGGGTATGACCAGCAATTAAATATTTGTGGGAGATGATATTTATATTCTTTAAACTACTGACTAAATAAAGGTATGTTGCTGCTATAAATTTATTTTTGTTTTGGCCGCAGCAGTTATCTGAATAAAATATGATATCGGTGTACCTGTCATTGTTCTTTAAAAAGTTTATTAAGAAACTGCCAATTTTGTTAGCTCCTCGCTTTCCAATTGTTTCATTCCACACATAACAATAGCCGATTTGACTTGGAATATTATAAATAGTAAAGTTCATAGTTGCAAGTTTACTTTTATAATAAAAGTCACTTACCAAAGAGCACGGGGTAGGTAAAACTGCCTGCATGTCGTACACTCCCACCATAAGATTCGAGTTTTCTTTGGCTAGAGCAGTATCTCGTTTTTTTTCTTTCCTTGCAATTGTTTTGTTACGAAGATGCTATTCATAGTTTTGTTACATGCCGTTTTTGTATGTTGTATTCATAATTAAAAATTTTTGCATATTGATAATATTTGGCAACAGGTTTTCCTAATTTGTTGCACATTTCCACATAGAGTTTATACAAAGTGTTTAAATTCAAGTGTCCTTCAAAGTAGGTCTTCTTTGTTTGAGCCGCTAAATAATGTGATTCAACTCTGGGTATAGACTCAATGTGATTTCTGATATCTTGTTGAATTTCATTGGAAATCCTTTTTGCTTGTTATGGGTTCCCCTTTTCTCAGGTTCCAGAATACCTTCACTTGACACCTTCTTCTGAGCAGTTCTTGACATCATGTCACTAATTCCGAGAGTATCATGGAAGAACTTTTTTCATACTCGTATTACTGTACTTTCGATTTCAAAAAAATATTTGAAGTTTTTATCTCGGCTTGTCTTATTATACCTGTATGTAGGCTCAATTAATTCCATGTGTCTTAGTAGAAATTGTCTTTGGCGATCTATGTTACCAAGCTCCCAATATTTTTGGAAAATTAACTGCCACTTTACATTGTCAATATTTGAATGACATTTAAAACTGCACTTCTCATTACAACCTAATTTTATTATTTTCTTGTCTACGAGCTTTCCAGATGTAGAAATGTAGGAATCACCTTGATTTACTTTGCTCTTTTTAATATTTCGTTTCCATGTTTCGGATTTTCTTAATATTTTTCTACAGTTTCGTTTTTCACCACCTAATTCTTCAGCTTTCTTCGTTCCCAATCTAGTAGCTTTTTGATTTTCGTTATGTGTCCAAGTCTCGTCTTCGTCCGATGATGCATAAAACGGATCTTCATTTGACTGTTCTGCGATGTCATGGTCTAAAATATTATCTTCTAGTAACTGATCTTGGTATGTTTGCTGTTTATGGAACATTTCACTAGTATACTCATCATGTTCTACATTTACTGATTGCAATATGTCTAATGATTTCTTGAGCTGTAATCGTTAGTTAATGGTATACTACTTACAGTGTCTACTAATGGGATGCTACGGTCACTGAGTAACTGATCTTGATATGTTTGCTAATTGTCCATTTCACTATTGTACTCACCATGTTCTACATTTACTGGCTGCAATATCTCAAATGATTTAGGGGTACTATCATCGTTATTTAATGGTACACTAGTTGCAGTGTCTACTAATGGGATGCTAGAGGCACTGGTAACGCTTCTGACATTAAGCTCATCGGTAGCATAAGAAAACAGGTTGACAAATTGTAAAGCCGCTCTAACATCCTGAATATTATTCAAGCAAATAATGTTATCTGACTTGTGTACTGGTGCTATATCTTCGTTCTAAAAAAGAACAACAATTAATAATTATTGTACACTATACTATATTTACATTGTTTGCAAGCAGCAATCAAACAGGCATGTTAGTTTGTTAAAATACTGTTTAGGAAAGCTTTTTCTAAACAAAAACAAAACAAAAATATAATTTAATTTTGTAAAATAATATAAATTTTACTTACTTTATTACTAATAGTGCTTTTTCTAGCTATGCTGACTAACAGTTTTCCTCTAGACATCATTTTTACAGACATAAACTAATATTTGTCACTGCTAATATGAAACTAAACCCTATTATTCTTAAATATTGTGGGTGTAACACAATCACCTTTTGATATAAGATATCCAAATTTATCGCCTCGTATAGCAATTAAGTGCAAGACTATCATATCTCTAATGTGATAGTCTTGCCCAATAATGATAAGCGTTATACTCAAAGATTATAGTGTCTTAACTTGGGAATTGTACCATGAAAATTAAATTTTTAGTTAGAATAGTTTTGCACTCACATTAATTGCTATAAATGAAACATTTTCCCCAAATTATCTCTGAAAATAATTTTTTGTGACTGACGATAGTATTGCACTCATAGTGCGACTTATTTTGCTTTAAAGTTTAGCAGATCCAAAAAGCTTTTTCTACTACTACTATATAAAACTAGATGCTATAAAACAATTATAAAAGCCTTTCAATATTTTTTTGTATTGACATAAACGCTATCAAATATATGTTGATAACAGCTACTCAAAATTCAGAAGTTGCTGGTTTGCTATACCACTGTCTAATTTTGTGATATAAGGTTTTTATTCCACTAATAATATATGTTATAAAAAAACTGTAAGGAACTTTCTCAATTGAAAAAGAAACCATTAAGAAAACGACAGATACCAATAGTGTAAGCAACTTATATTCGTTATTGTTAACTTTAGATCAACATGAATCTACTAATACAGACAATTTATCGTCAACAATATAAGTTTCATTATATATGAGCTATATAATATCTCTCCTACTTCTAAAATAAGTCTTTTTGTCTTTTCTTTCTCAAGAAGTTCAGCTTCTCTCAGGTATATTATTAACTTTACATCGTTATCATTTCAGATCTAACGTTCTGTCGTTTTAAGTTGGTAGCAACGAATTCACAAGCAATTCTTTTGTTTCTGATAAGAATATTTATAACCAAAAAAATTTATATTGTGACTACGTACATGTTTTGAAATTTTTTTAACATAATTTTATTTAAATGTTTATGTATGTTGTTAGGGAAAGTATGCATTTTTACATTTAATATTTTTTCTGGTACGGTTCTGTAATATGATCTAACTTAGGGTTGTATTCTAAAGAACTTTTAAAATATATTATTTCCTGTTCACTCATAAATCTTAAACTGGATATCTCATTTATGATGTTGTAAATACGGAGAATTTGGCTTCTCTTTTTATGGTTCAAAAACATACACACAAGTTTAAAGTGTCGTGTTAACGTCACAATTAGTTAAGATTATCGGGAAGGTCGCCATACAATGGAAAGATTTATAGGTAGACCCTTCCGGACCACACCGCTTCGAGGGTCCTTAACTCTGACCATATTAACGCATTCTCAATCTCAACTGGCACTTCTTCATCACGAGTGCACGAAAACACAATGACCGGTCTTGTGCTGACTCGGCGACGCGACGTCCCGCGTCCCGGACGTCGGTACCACCGGCCAACTCTACAGCTTGGTACGAATTCATCAATAGAACCTAAGGGTAAGTCTATTCTTGTATAAAACATTGATAATGAGTAAACCAGTTTATTTCTAATTTTTTTAATTAAAAATCCTTGTAATAGGTATATTTACAAAATTATTTATAAAATATACCTATTACAAGGATTTTTAATTAAATTTTTAATACATGGTATACAGCCAACTACAGGAACGTAGATTCCTTGTGGATATTTCTAATTTATTTCTACTTTTACAATTTATAATTGCTATTTTCACCAATTTTATGTATCAACAATATCGCATTTTTTTCGTTATAATTATTTATTCAATATAATTTAAACCAGCGACTTCTCAAGTTTAATCAGTAAACATATGTGTTTTAAAGTTTTTTAAATATTGTTACGAATATGCATCCGGCGTGGATTACCTAACGGTCGCATCTTGAAGCACCGAGAGTTTCGGCGATATTTCGAGAGCTGTAAAATTCCACCCGTCAAATAACGAATTAGAGGTGGGACTACTCTCGAATATTCTCGAACATAATACTTTGGTATATATATATATGTAACGAAATTAGGATTTAAGTTTAGTTGATAAGAGAATACCGAACTGTAAAGTTATAAAGAAATATATTCGAACCGCTCGTTTTATTTAAAAACGGTACAATTGGTGTCACAGTGTGAGGACAATTGATTTATTTAAAAATAAATCCAACAGTGGAAAAAAGAGACTTTTGAACTTTTGAAAAGTATTGTTCGTCGGGAACATCTGCGTAGTTCGGTAGTGATCGTTGTACGAAAGAACATTTAAAAAGTACGTGTGTGCCCGACCAAAGATGCTGTTAGTACAACTTTCAGTAAAACAGTTGCTTGAGCAACTAGAAGAACGCGATGGAGACTGCAGCGGGTCCAAGAAGATACTACAAGAACGACTGAAGACTGTTCTCAACAAGAATGGAGAAGACCCAGAGACATTCCAGTTCCAGTCAGCAGAAGAAGCAGTTTTAACGAAAATAAAAAATGTATCGCAAATGATTGAAGAATCTTCTAAAAAAAAATGATAGTAAATTTGAAAATGTGTCGCATATGATTGAAGAATCTTCTAAAAAAAATGATGATAAATTCGAGGACGTTTCCAAAAGATTCGATGAAACGTCTCAAATTATTAAAGAAGTAGCTAGACAAAACGACGAGAAACTCGAAAAGGTTTCTAGAAGATTCGATGAAGTTTGTACTCAGAACGATGAGAAATTTGAAGAGGTCTCAAGAACATTCGATCAGATGCAGAAAAATGTAAACAACGTAGAAGAGAAGATCAAACAATTAGAGACCATGATAATTAACACGAAAGTGCTACCACCAATTAATACGGTAGCTTTAGATCCGGTAGTGAAAGAAGAATCACCTAGAGATGAAATGACACATCATATGAGATTCAAATTGCCACCATTTGATGGAAAGTCTTCTTGGTCCATATACCTTAGACAATTTGAAGCTATTGCGACAGCCAATCATTGGACAGAACAAGAAAAGGCTGTTTCCTTGACTGCTGCTTTACGAGGTGATGCTGCAGATATCCTAAGATCGATTCCCAAGGGTCAAGAAAAATGTTACCAGACCTTGTTCACTCGACTAGACAAACGTTACGGAGATGCCCATCTACAACAAGTCTACAAAGTACAAATAAGAAGTAGAATTCAACGAGCAAGTGAGAGTTTGCAAGAATTTGAAGCAGATATTGCTCGTATAGCGCTGTTGGCCTATCCAGAGGCACCAGACAACATTTTGGAAGAAATTGCTGTAGATGCCTTCGTCAATGGGTTGAGAGACAGTGAACTACAGAAAGCTTTACGACTAGCAAGACCGAAAGTTTTAGATGAAGCGCTCGCCATTGCCTTGGAACATGAGATAGCTAGTCGAGTTTCACGGAGCTATCAAGTACGAACCTCTGAAGAGATTGACGAACGAAACGATAAACGTCTGGAGGAAATCGTACGGAAAGTAGTTCGTAACATGATGCCGAAGAGACGTGAACCCAGATGTTGGAATGGTAACAACGAAGGTCACATTCGCCACAAAGTGCAAGAAAATAATACAACAGTCAGAAAGCAGATCGAGCACGCTAGAAAAAGTCATTCAAATGCTGATGTTCAATCAAGACGGCCATACAGTGAAAATCGTAATCATTGTCTTAAATTAGAAGAACGACTTTGCCCCGTGAGGCGAACCACCGTTATTAATGATCAATGGCAACATTAACAGCTACAAGACGCTCAAGCAGATGATCCATGTATAAAAAGAGTATTGGATTGGGTGCGTCGAAGTGAAAGACCTTCTTGGCAAGACATTAGTGCATGTAGTCCCGAAGTCAAGTGTTACTGGAGCCAATGGAATTGCCTAGTGCTGAAAGATGATCTTCTGTATAGAACCTTTGAGAACGATGATGGTACAGAAACTAAGCTTCAGTTGATTGTACTTAAAAGTAAAGTGTCAGAAGTATTGCGTCAGTTGCATGACGGTGCATCAGGTGGACACTTTGGTATTACGAAGACTCTGCAAAAGGTTCGAGAACGGTTCTATTGGGTGAACTGTAAAGATGATGTAAGAAGATGGTGCCGGAAATGTGAACTGTGTGCAACTAGTAATGCTCCAGTTGGTAAAAAGAGGGCACACATGAAACAGTACAATGCTGGTAGTCCTATGGAAAGAGTAGCAATCGACATTGCAGGTCCACTTTCAGAGACAAACGATGGAAATAAATATATCCTGGTAGCCATGGATTATTTTACAAAATGGACTGAGGCCTATGCGATACCAAATCAGGAAGCTGCTACCGTTGCAGAGGTACTTGTTAAAGAATTCTTTAGCCGATTTGGTGTTCCCTTGGAGATCCACTCCGACCAAGGGCGAAACTTCGAGTCAACTCTTTTCAAAAACGTTTGTAAATTGATTGGTGTCAATAAGACCAGAACGACACCCCTGCATCCTCAATCAGATGGAATGGTCGAGAGAATGAAGCGAACGATGGGTAAACACCTGTCCAAAGTTGTATCAAAACATCAAAGAGATTGGGACCAGCACATTCATTTATTCTTAACGGCATACCGCTCGGCCGTGAATTAAACTACAGGCCAGACTCCAACCTGCCTGATGTTAGGTCGTGAAGTTCGTTTGCCCTGCATCCTAGAGTTTGGCTGCAGACCTTCCGAAGAACATGTTGCAAGCGAAGATTATGTCGACCGCCTAAAGTTAAGAATGAACAACATTCATGAACTTGCCCGACAACACATTCAGTTAGCCAGTGACAGAATGAAAGATCAATACGATTCTCGATGCAATAATGAAAGCTATGAAGTAGATGATCTTGTTTGGCTTTATAATCCCCAACGTCGTCGTGGCTTGTCTCCTAAACTGCAAAGACAATGGCAGGGTCCGTATGAAATTAAAAAGAGAATAAATGACGTAATATACTGAATTAAGAAGTTGCCGAAAGGTAAACCAAAAGTAGTTCACATAAATCGTCTTGCGCCTTATGCTGGCTCAAATGAAACCGAACCCTTCAACATGAGATCAAAGATAAACAGCGACCAAGCTTTAAAGAGTTTATGTCAAATTACGCAGAGAGAAAGAATGCTACATTCGGCGTGACGACAGAAGTATAGCAGGATCTTTTTAGTGTTCCGCATAACGTCTCTCTAGCCCACTGTGTTGCTCAAGATCTTGAGATGACTAAAGGAATCTCATCCGTATTTTATAAGAAATTTGGTCGCTTGGACGAGTTAAAAAACCAGCAGCCTAAAATTGGAAGAGTGATGAGATTAGAAGATGGTTCTCGATCTTTGCTGTATATGGTGACCAGGAAGTCGTATACAGACAGGGCAACTTACGAGGATATATGGTGTGCTCTAACTAATTTGAAGAAAATCGTCTGCAATTACGACATTAAGAATTTGGCCTTACCCAAGATAGGCCATGCACTAGATAATCTGGATTGGAAGATTGTCAGAAGCATGCTTGAAGTGATCTTCCGAGAGACCGGTGTAAGAATTACTGTGTGTTGCATTAATCCGAAGAGATCGTGTCCTTCAAAGACAGTAGACTGTAATTTCTTTCTGAGGGGTTCATGCAAAGCTGGAGAGTCCTGTAGATTCCGCCATCCTGGGCCTATAGATAGAGTTCCTGATCGGGACGTTCAGATCTAAGAGGGGAGCAGTGTTACGAATATGCATTCGGCGTGGATTACCTAACGGTCGCATCTCGAAGCACCGAGAGTTTCGGCGATATTTCAAGCGCTGTAAAATTCCACCCGTCAAATAACGAATTAGAGGTGGGACTACTCTCGAATATTCTCGAACATAATACTTTGGTATATATATGTAACGAAATTAGGATTTAAGTTTAGTTGATAAGAGAATACCGAACTGTAAAGTTATAAATAAATATATTCGAACCGCTCGTTTTATTTAAAAACGGTACAATATGTATGTTAAAAAAGTTGAGGGATAATTTCCCCTAGATAATTAGTTTTTCCTCTCAGAATATGGCCGAGGTATCCAATTTTTTGTACCTTGATCAAATTGGGTAGTTCCCTCCCAGTAATTGGCTTTCTTAAGACTTCCTCGTTTCTCACCCTATCAGTCCATGGTATGCGGAACATTCTTCGCAACGTCCACATTTCGAAAGCCTCCAACTTATTACTGGATGGTACTCTTAGCGTCCATGTTTCCATGCCGTATAACAATATGGACCATACATAACATTTAACCATCCTGTAGCGGAGATTGAAGGAAAGATTGCGATTACATGGTAGCGGTTTAAATTTGATAAAAGCTGGTCTTGCTTGTTCGGTACGGCATTTTATTTCTTGTTAAGGATCCCATTGGTCATTCATCATCATTCCCAAGTATTTAAATGTTTCCACTTAATCGATTGGATTGGATTTTTTCTGCTACAAATTCTTTTATATGAAGGAGGATATTATGGTTTTCTTGCACACTTCATTGCCGCTGTGGTGTTGCTTCTCATCCTGTCATTTGTAAATCTATTGTTAAATTGTCTTCTACTTTCTCTACATTTTTATTTTCTTTTATTCTAATGCCTAGTCTAATCTTTGCATTTACAGAATTTTGGACAACATCCCAGTTTGTTTCTTTAGTTGTGAGTTTGGGTGGTGGTGTTCTCAATATTATGTGTGTACTTAAAGTTATTATTATTGTACTGTGATCCGATATTAAATGTTTTACTCTATTGCACTATTAATCTCAGCTATTCCTTTTATTATAGTAAAATCCACCAAATCTGGAATTTCGTTAGAATCTGTAGGCCACTATGTGGGTTCTCCCGTTAAGTTAAAGAATTTTTTGATTTTTTTATCACATTGTAGAAGAAAATCGTCTTTATATCAATATTTATATTATATAATTTAAGAGTACTTTATATCGGGTGATTCAGTTTTATAGATCTGTTAAGTCTATGGTATTTAATTATAATTTAGAAAATATTTTGATACCTCTAAAAAAATCATCTCTAAAAACTTACACTTTTATCTGCTCTTAAGTTGAAAATTCAATTCTGTTTTGTTTTCCATTTACTTAAGCATGTATCAAAAAGTTAGAGAAGGTTTAAAGATTTCTGAAATACTGTTCTTTTAAACTGCGTGGCCCATATTCTTATTCTGGTCTGATCAATTTCTTGAATCTTGATTGTCTTCTTACCAGAAGAGTTAACTTTGACTTGATCAATATTTTTAAGCTTAGTAATCCAGTCTCCTGAATTGCCTTAGACAATTTGTTTTACATATTTCTTCCCGTTCACTGCTTTAGAATTTACTTTTTCATGTTTCTCATCACAGAATTAATTATGGTTCAAATGTAGGTGTAATCCTACTTCCCCTGCATGCTAATCATATACCTTCTCAGATAAATTCGTTTAACTTATGTATTATTATCTTTAGGTTCTAATTGAAGCACTATACTGCAAAATGATACTTTGTAGAAATGTGTGTACTTGCTACTTCTTTAGTGCTGGATTCTTGTTTAATTTGGACCGTGAGTTGGTCCTATTTATTATCAATAAATAAAATTTACTAAAAAATACTGGATTTCTTTGAGATAATCAACAAATTCGATCTATTATGCTACATTCTAGCATAATTTTGCAGTTTTCTTGTGATGATCTACAACCAGAAAGAACAAAACCAACTGTATAAATTCAGCATAAAAGTACAAATACCAACAGCAAAATCTACAGTATATGACAATGATGCGAGTAACTAAAACACAACAATAACTTACTAAAGTTCTTTTATTGTGATGAAAACAACATGAACATGCTTCTTAACAAGTATACACTGAGTTTAAAATATATATGTATATAGTTCAGCTCAACAGGCCTCAAAGGCCCAAGGCTTCAACGGTTTTCTTCCATTTCTTTCTATCTTGTGCTAAGTTTTTCCAATCTTGTACCCGCAGCGACTTCAGATCTTCTTTTGCCGACTCCAGCCATTTTCTTCGGGGGCGGCCTCTTTTTCTTTTTGTACCAGCCTCCGTGTTTATTAATTCATTGGGAACTCTTCCTTCCTTCATTCTTGCTATATGCCCGAGCCATCTTAATCTTTGAATTTTCGCGAGTCTTGTTATTTTTGGTTGCCCATATATTTGCATTATTTCTTCATTCGTTCTTCTTCGCCAGATGTTCCCCTCTTTTACACCTCCGTATATCCTTCTAATAATTTTTCGTTCCCATCTATCTAATTTTACTTCCATATCTTTATTTAGTGTCCAGGTCTCGCTAGCATAGAGTACTGTAGGTCGGATAACTGTTGTATATATTCGTTTTTTTGCTGTTCTGGATATTATCTTCGACCTCAGTATCTTAGTCAGGCTCCCAGCACTCTTACTACCTTTGGCCATTCTTTTTATGATTTCTTGGTTCTCTTCGTTCCTATTTGTTAGTGTCACTCCCAAGTAGTCGAATTGGCTAACAACTTCAAAGTTATATTCTTTACTTGGGCTTTGTACCTTAAAGGACTCTCCTAGATGATTTTCGTTTCCCCTTATCACCATATATTTTGTTTTTTCTTCGTTTATTTCTAAACCATATTCTCTGGCTATTCTCTCTATTCTAATAAAGATTTCTCTTAATTCTGCAGGTCTCCTTGTTATTAAGGTAACATCATCTGCATATGCTACACATTGATGCCTGTGATGATATATTGTGCCTCTAGTGTAGATGTTACATTCTCGTAAAATCTTCTCTAAGATCAAATTGAAAAAATCTGTTGATAACGGATCACCTTGTCGCAGACCTCTATTGGTGATAAAACTATCCGAAACCCGTCCTTCTAACATGACTTTACTTTTAGTATCATTGAGTATGCATTTAGTCAGTCTTACTATTTTTGGTGGAAATTCAAAATATTCTAGTGCTTCATATACTTTATTTTTTTTTATAGTATCATATGCCATTCTAAAATCAATAAACAGCATGTGTACTGTTAGGTTGAATTCATATGAGCTAGCTATAATTTGTTTCATTGTAAAAATTTGGTCAGTTACCGATCTGTTTGCTCTGAAACCTGCTTGATATTCACCTAGACAATTTTCAACTTTTGTTTTAATTTTATTTCTAATTGATATGGCCAAAATCTTATACACTGTATCTTGTAAAGCTATTCCCCCGTAATTTTTACATTCTGTAACGTCTCCTTTTTTATGCACTGGACATAAGACTGCTTCTTTCCACTGATTGGGTATTTTTTCTTTGATCCACACTTCGCGTATTAACTCAGCGATTTCTTCTTGTACCATTTCGCCACCTTCTTTTAAAAACTTAGCAATGATACCATTTTCACCAGGTGCTTTGTTGTTTTTTAAGTTTTTTATGATCTCTATAATTTCTTCCTTGGTAGGTACTTCTTCATTTACATCTGTGTCCCTTACTTCTTCATGTTGTAGTTGCGTTTGTTCTCTTTCATCTTAGTCGTCCGTACATAATAATATGTTCTCAAAATAACTGGCCCACCTTCTTAATTTTTTATCTGTTCCACCTAACAGATTCCCCTCTTCATCTTTATAATCACAATCTTGATGTGGTTTTGTACTGGGTTCGGTCTCGTTTTATTTCTTGTAGAAATTCCTGACTTGTTTATGTAAAAAATCTTCTTCAATACGAACTAGTTTCTGCTCTAAACTTGAACGCTTCTTCCTTCTACAGATCTTCTTTGCTTCCCGTCTTTTTTCGGCATAAGCTTTTTTACTCTCTTCATTATTTCTTGTTATGGTATTTATTCTAGCTTTATTTCTGTCACTAATGGCTTTCTTACAATCCTCATCATACCAATCCGTTTGTTTACATTGTCTGTTTCTTGATAATACTGAGTCGGCTGCTTCTTGAATTTTTTCTTCTAGTTGTACCCATCTGCTTTCTATATCATTTACTGTTGTCTGGCTTTTCAGTTTCTCTTCAATCTGCTGCCTGAATTTTTTCCTAACTTCTCCCTCCTGAAGTAGTGCACCGTTATATATTTTTATTTTTTTACAACTAGCGTTATTAATTGTGGGTATTATTTGCTCCATTTTAGTTTTGACCAAAAAGTGGTCCGAATTTGCATCAGCACCTCTGTAACTTCGGCTATCTTTTATGGCTCTCATATGTTTGGCTTCTATTAGGAAATGATCTATTTGGTTTACTGTTTGTCCATCTGGTGATATCCAGGTACCTTTATGAATTTCTTTGTGATCAAAATAAGTGCTCATAATTTTGCATATTGTGTTCGAAAGCAAATTCTATTACTCTTTTTCCATTCAGATTACTATCTCTATGTTTACTTTTTCCCCCTGTTATTTGTTTGTATACATCTTCCCTGCCAATCTTGGCATTCAAATCTCCTACAACTATTTTTATGTCATATGATGGTATTTTGTAAAACATATGTTCTAATTGTTCATAAAAGCTATCTTTAACGTCTTCATCTGTATTTTCTGTTGGTGCATGCACATTTATAAAGGTTATTTTTCTATATTTTCCTCTTATTCTTATTTTACATAATCTGCTTGTGACTGCCTCAAAATCTATCGTCAGATTGGCAAATGTTTTCTTTATAAAAAATCCCACCCCAAATACACGTTCATTGTCTCCACTGTTGAAAAACACGTAGTTCCCCACAGCCATGGTGAAATTTCCTTTTTGTTTAGTTTCTTGTATAGCTGCAATGTCTATCTCATATTTCTCTAACGTATCTGATAAGTTCTTTATTGCCCCTACTTCAAAAGTTCCTCTAACATTCCATTGTCCTATCATCATCCAATTCCGCGCTTAATTCGTTTCCTTATTTTCCTGACCACTGTGCCTGTGTAGACTCAGTTTTTTTTCATTTTCTCTAGTTTTTCGGTACTATGGTTCCATTTCCACCATTCATCGTTTATACATATTTTCTGATAGCCGACTTTTGTTTCATTACCTTTTCCTTTTTCTTCTCTCGCCATATCTCTTAGCTCTTTCTGTAGTTTGGCTTCGGCTTGGGTTAGATCGTTTTCAATGAAATACCGCGTTCCTCTTAATTTGCTCTTATTCTTCATAATAAGCTCTTTATCCTTCATTGTATCTACTTTTACTATCGCCACTGGTGGTTTCCCTTGAGAGGTTCTTATTTTCTGCACATCTTTTATTTTCACATTCACATTTAATTGACTTGCTATAAAGTTGGTGGCATCTTCCAGTTCCTCATTTTCCTTGAAATCGCGTCCTTTGATCACAATGTTTTGTTTCCTGATTTTTTATACATCTTTTCGATCCTGCTTTCCAGGAAATTTACCTTTCCGTTCAACTTGCGATTTTCTTTTTTTTAATTTCTAATTTCTTCTTGAAAAATCTGCTGGTCTTTTCGTATTCCTTTAACTTCGTTCATAAGAGCGATCATCATTTTTTTCAATTCGGTATTATCGCAATATTTCTTAGGTGGAGACCTAGTTAACTTTCTGCTTTTCATGAAAGGGTTTTCATCTTGGTCGTTTTCTTTTTTTTTCCTCTTTCTTTCTCTTACCATCGTCAGGTTCTTCACTATCCCATTGATTTAATCCTCTTCTCGCGGCCATATTGTTAAAAATGTTATAAATCTCTTACCTTATTCTGGACAGTGTTTTGACGTTATAATTCTCACTTACACGCCTATGTATTGTTTTGTAAATAATCACTAATTATTGTCCTTATCGTGAAGGTTCCCCGTACCGCACTACTTGCCTCTTCAACAGATCGGAGCTTGCAGCGCTGATTGTTTATTTAGGTTACTCGTTATGATTTTTTTAAAAAACTCGATTTAGTTCACAATTTTCTAATGACACTCGATTCACACATACACTATTTCGCAAGAAAAACATTTTGTGGATAAATAAACTCGATATTACCCGAATTTTCGAATTAAATATCGGAGCCGTTTTAAACCACGTCTTTCTCGTTCGTATACCAGTGACGGGTATACGTCATATAATGATAATTAGGTATAAATAGCATACGTTTATAAATTTATAAACATTTTAAACTATATTTAGTAATAATACTATGTAGAACAGTATCACATTAAATACTATTCATCAAATTCAAATACACCTCATCAAGTCCAAGTTATTACAAACAACTTGCAGAGTCAGAAATCGATTTAGATGTTAGATGAAAATAATATTTAGTACATAATATAGTAAAATTTGAGATTTATGTCAAAATAAAATTTTAATAATTTTATTAGTTTTCCAAAACATCCTCTCCATTTATGTCTTGGTGAAGTTCATGAACAACTACACCATTTTGAATTTCTTTATTTAGTTTTTCAGCAAAAACTAAATCTATTTCAGATATTTGACCAAGAAACTTGGTTTACTGTCAAACAACTGCAATAATAGAATTGAGTTCTCCATTCAACAATATAAAGTAGTTTCAACCATGTTCTACCATCCATCTATTAATAGAGTACCGGCATCATCTGTTTAACTTTGTATCGAGACCTGAGGATGCTTTGCATATTGTAGAAAGCGAAACCGGTCGTCTGATAGTTAAATTAAATTGATTGTGAGTAAGTCTTATTTATTATTTCTGTACCTATTTGAAATGGATTCACACAAGCAACACATTCATGATTTCAAGAAAGTTTTGTTTTTGGTCTGAAATCCAATGTATAGACCATTTTTTGTACCATTTGACCAATAATTTCACCTAAAAAATAACTATGGTAAGACATTCATAATATAGACAATAAATCAATCATCCTATAAACAGTAAGATAAACAATCTATAGTTATGCTAAGCAATATTTGCTGCAATGGATCTGCTATAGTAAAGTAAAAAAATATTTCATTTTTTTTCTTTCCTTTTTCATGTTTTAATATCTGTTGAACCAAAGTACTTGACAACATTCCAGTAGAGTATACAATTAAATACTTAAAATTTATTTTTTTTAATAACTTACTTTACGAGATCATTACTTAGACTTACCATGAAACATACCAAGTATAATATTTTGAAATGAGAATAATGAAATATATGTACATGATAGTTAAAATGAAAATATTTGTACACTGGTATGTTTCCAAAAACATGTCACACAAAGACTGTTGTACTTATGTATGTCTATAAATAGGAAAAATATTTTGATCAAACAAGAAGAGTGCAATTACAATCATTTCTCATGAATCATGTATCTTATAAATTTTAATTACAAAAACTGTTTAGTAGTAACAATAACATACCTACCTGATTATAAAACTTAATCATCTAAAATGTTTTAGATTATTTAACTATAATATGTAGTTAAATATATTTACATAACTATATAATTGTGGCTAACCTATATTTACTTAAAATTGATTTGCTTCAAGAATTTATATAATAATGAACGATACATATTTTGGAAGATCTGGGCGGTTGTTAATTTTACTTTAAATTTTATTTAAAGTGGGCATTTATTCTTGAAAAAGAAGCTGTGTACTATCTGCCGCACCGATGTTTTAACTCTTTTATCGTAGGTTGCTAGGATAGAAGGTAGACCGTCAATATTTTTAGGACATCCTACTGTTCCATTCTGCTTGTATTCATTAATTGTTCTGTAAATAGTTGAATTTGCAACATCTTAAATTAGCACATTACTTTAGTAAGTTTTGATGTTAACAAAACTAACCTGTTTCCTGTTTTATTTTTGCTATCATGGCTGTTATTTTCATTGCAGGATTATCAATTTTTATTTGTTTATGACCTAAATGACCTAAATGACCTAAATACAAATAAATTTGTAGATGACCTAAATCTACTTGGCGTTTTTTAGGTGAAGAATAATTATTAGTACTTGGCATGATGTACTTGGTACTTGGTGCAGATATAAGAAAATGGAAGCCCCCACGATACTCATGAAACAAACTTTTAACGACATAATTAATAGAGGCAAGTTTGATAACATAATATTCACAGATGGATCTAAAGACGAAGAAAGTGTCGGATGTGCTGTTACTTCCACAAATAACATACTAGCAATGTATAGACTACCTAAGATGACCAGTATATTCGCAGCAGGACTCTACGCTAAACTTAAAGCTCTAGAGGTTCCAATGCAGGGTACCAAAAACTTAGCAATCTGCACAGATTCATTATCATTCATAAATTCGATTAGAAAAATCTACACATCAAATCCTTTAATGAGATCCACGAAAGATGTACAGCACTTGCTAAATCAAACACTTTGGTTTAGATGATATGGAATCCTTCACATGTTGGTATTAAAGAAAATGAGAATGCTGACCACACAGCAAATGAAGCACGTCGCTCTGACCTTACAGATGAAAACGTCCAAATGTTTCAAGACATAATAATTGAAATTAAAAAGTTATCTACCTCAATGTGGCAAAGAGGTAGATGTAGCTAGAATTGTTAAAATGGAAAGAAAATCGAAGACCATCATTAGAAGGCTCAGAATTGGACACACCCGGCTAACCTACGGATATCTGAGGGTTCCCGAAGAACCTCCAAACTGCCAATATTGCAACACCCGTTTAAGTGTACACCATATACTTGTGGAATGTAACCAGTACGCAGCAGCACGGATCAAACATGGTATTGAAACCTCAATAATCCGGGAGTATTGGATTTTAGGAAGTGTAAGACTTCCAAATTCCAGAAGAACTGGAAGAGAGGTGATGAAAATACTAAAAATATGGCTAAGCTCAGCGGAACAAATTTAAATAGCCAAAGAGACACTAAGTCTCAAGTGAGTGTTCGGGCTAGCTTCAATGCACTGAATTGTGGCTTTAAAGATACAAAGCAGATATCAAGGATAATGAGCTAATGAGACAAGAAACGAAATGAGACCTGTTAATATCAAATGTGATACAACTAAAGAAGGTCACTGGGAATAAATTTATAGAAAAAACGATGATAAGAAGAGAAGAAGAAGGGCGCCAACTCAACGATAGTTGAGATTTTGAAGTAACAAATGATTGGAAACAAATTATTCTGGAGATAATAACCTGAAATACAAAATACTAAATACTAATCTTGTCTTGCTATATTGTATACTGGTTAGTAGAAATGAAATAAAACTCAAAATAGTAATAATAAATATATTTATAAAACATGTATATAGATATATATGTATGAACAATTTACATATAATGCAAAGCTAAATTACAGAGGTAGTGGATGGTGTAAATATACAATAGGACCTAATAGCCCCTCAACAAGCGAACAGTCACTACCACTGGCCAAATAAAGTTTAAAATATTAGTAACAATTCAAGAATAGTCCTATGATAGCCAAAGTCTTAACACAAAAAGGTAGTAATTTAACTTTAAATAGTTCTACTAATATGAGATACTAATGACAATATTGTAAAGATATCAAAAGTGATAAATCTGTTACAATTTTATTAAATATATTACATTTAAAAGTGAATCTTCAATACTTCTTTTATAATGTTTAAAAAAAACACATGAAATTTATTTCCCTCCCCCAATATCAAAATTTGTATTATATCAAATATATTGTATTAAAAAAAATATTATAGCAAAAGTGAGTTTGGTCAGTACTCTTGAAATCCTAATTAAAATAAAACCTCATAAAACATGAAAGGTATTTTCCCTCTCCCAATAATATCAAAATTATATTTTATCAAAATGTAGTCACTTGATCATATGCATATGAAAAGTTAACAAAACAGACAGTAACAAAAAAATTACACAGTCAAACAACTTATCTTTACAGCACTATAAGTCCATAGGAAAAACTCCTCTTGGCACGGCTAAATCAGTTTGTTGCTGTAAAGGACAAATCCCAGGTGAGTCTGGGCATAAAACCAGTCACTGGTCTATCTGGAGTGACGGCAAAATCCAGGAGAGTTGCTAACCATTTAAGAAATTTTGTTACTAGTCCTTGAGGGAATATTCTTAAGAGAATATCCTCAAGTGAAGTAACGGAATCTAAAAGAATTATCAGTTTTAGTTAAATGCAATTCAATAGCTGTAGCAGCGTGGATTGACTACACCAAAACAAAACATCAAAACATTAGCAAAGAATATTTAGGTTAGGTTCAAAATGTCAAAATTTCCGAAGTTACTTCGTAGACATGACAGGCTTGCGCCATGAAATGAACGTGCGCAGAATACAGAAGGCTGTACCACATTTGTAGAACCTTTTATATTCCACCAAAAACAGTTAGATAAAAAGGGAACCAAAAAAGACTTAATGATAACAACATGGACTAAAACAGAATTTAAGTTTAACTATATAAAAAATGACCTTCTGTTCGTTGCAAGTAAATCAAGGAAATTTTATATTTAAATTATTTCGGAACTCAAAAGTAAATCTCTAAAGAAATACTAAACTGCAAGGATAAATTTGATTGTATGATAAAGAGATAATACGTATGAAATGATTTACTTACATGGAGCCGCAGCACGCCAAAAAAATCTTCCTTTTTATGTGGAACTCTTATAAATGAGAAAATCTTGATTTTTAAAATTTACTTATTATTATTATTAAGATATGATTATTTAATTAGGTATTATTTTATTCGTCCCAGATATTGCTCCAATTCCGTCACTTTGAATTGACTGACGTGGCTGCGTAATACGAGTTTCTTGACCAAACTGACTGCTTTGCTTCAGCACAAAATCGATCAATCCTTTCAAAGCGCTCCCAGCGCGTGGCTGGAGAAATGTCGATTTAAAAATCGACCGCTGGCGGATCATAAGAAATTTCTTGAGGGGTTAATCAGTAGCGTAAACACTACAGTATCCACGGAAGTTTATGTGATATTTTAAAATCTAAAAACAATATGTCTAATGTGATAGAATTCCTTAAAAACTGTAAACTATATCACCTGATGTAATTGTATCATCTATCTATATTTTAATTTTGTAATCATCCGCTAGTTTTTTCTTTATTTTTTTTTTATATTATCTGTATTAAAATTTATTGAATCAATGTAACTTTATTGTTATTCTGTAATACAGTTCCTCGTGTTAATGGCCGCAGCAGCCGAGACATGTAATTTGAAATAAAAAAAAAGTACTTGGCATTAAATCCTTATTGTTATCTTAATAATACTAATACTTTACTAAATATTTCAGAACTGTTTTTAATATAAATGCAAACGAAGAATCTAAAAATTAAAGGAATAACGCAGAAAATACAAAAAATCGTCGATATAAATTTTGAATTTTAAAATTTCACAAATAAATGTGATTAGTGTCAAAATGTCATAATTTAGGGAAGTAAATTTGCCTGCGTTTGGACCAATTACAAACAAGCATTTCTTCTTCTTCTTCTTAAAGTGCCCTCTCCTCAATGGAGGTTGGCTACTACAATTTTAAACTCTTCTCTATCTTCAGCTGTTCTTATTAGCTGTTCAAAATTTAGCCCTGTCCATTGTCTGATGTTTCTGAGCCATGATAGTCTTTTCCTTCCTAGGCCTCTCTTTCCCTCGATTTTTCCTTTCACTATAAGTTGGGCATATTGGTACTTATTATTTCTCAGTATGTGGCCTAGGTATGATGTTTTTCTTACTTTTACTGTGTTAAAAAGTTCTCTTTCCTTGCCTATTCTATGCAGCACTTCTTCGTTTGAGGTATGCGATGTCCATGAAATTTTGAGTATTCTCCGGTAGATCCACATTTCAAAGGCCTCCAATTTATTTACGGTTGATGTTTTAAGGGTCCACGTTTCGACTGCATATAGAAGAGTCGACCAGACGTAGCATTTTGATAAACGTAGTCGAATTTCGAGTTTTATTCGAGAATCACAAAGCAGTTTTTTTATTTTTTCGAAAGATTTTCTAGCCTGTTCTATTCTCGATCTTATTTCTTGATCAGGATTTAGGCTGCTATCGATCCAACATCCCAGGTACTTAAATCTATTGACCTGTTCTAAGATGTGCCCATTTATTGTGCAAGGTTGAGGTACGTTTTGGTTTTTTCGGATTGACATCACTTTGGTTTTTTTAATGTTTATTTTCATACCAAATTGCTCACAGGTCGAGTTGGTCTTGTCGATGAGTCGTTGTAGACCTGAGTCGGAATCCGCAATTAACACTGTATCATCGGCGTATCTGATACTGTTGATATTTACGCCATTCACCTTGACTCCATCCTTGGAATCCTCCAATGCTTCTTTAAATAGAAACTCGGAGTAAAGATTAAACAGCAGAGGCGACAGAACACATCCCTGTCTAACTCCCCTCCTAATTTCTACTTCTGCGGATGTGGAACCTTCGATCCTAACTCTGGCTTTTTGGTTCCAGTACAAGTTTTTTAAGAATTTGATGTCTTTTCCATCTAAACCGACTTCTTGCAAACGTTCTAATAGTAGGTCGTGTCTTACTCTATCAAATGCTTTTTCGAAGTCTATAAAGCATATAAATATATCTTTCAAACAAGCATTACGGCGCGGTAAACTGGAATAACTCCTCCTGGTTTAAAAAGCAAACCATAGTGCTTACTCCATGGCCTATCTTATTTTGTTTTCAATGGTTTGTTATATACTCTGAAAAGTTTTAAAAATATAAAAAATCATGCCGCTTAGTTTTGTAATCAACATTCACTATCTAGCTTTAACAATAAATCATCAACAAACATATTATTTTTCAGAAGTGTTGTTCACTTGGCCCGTTTTTCGCTGCAGTATGCTATTCGAAATACGAGATTATCCTGTCTATTACTAGTAAACGACTAAAAAAACAGTCACGGTCGAAATTAAACCTACAATAAGTCCTGCATACATGAAAAGTTGAAAAGTTAAACCGACAATACGTTGTTGTGACACACGTGTATAGCGATGCACCGGACTTTTTAAGCGTTTGTAAAATTTTTACTGCATACCTTATGACCTCTGTAAATCAAAGTTTACTAAAATTAAAATTGTACACTACACTGAGGATTATTTCACTTCGCAGTTACATCTTCCGAACGAAAAAATTGCTGCACGTTGTTTTAGTCATTTTAATGGTACGCGGGTCAAAATTTAGAGCATTTTGCCTTTATCGCGTTTTTTCTCGTTTTTCGGAATGCAGTTATTTCATTCCAGTTGGCGAAGTTGAATTCCTCTAATAATAAAATTCCTTTTAATTATTTTTTTTGTTTGTGTGGCGAGATATTCAGCGAATTTTTATTGGAAGTTAGCTTTTAATGCACTTTTATGAACAACGGGGAAGCTGACATTACATTTCAATTATAGTTTTCTCTTTTTTATTTTATTCGTATTACTACTTTAAATTTTTCGATATTTTAATGTTCATAGTTGCCATTTGCCAATTACCGATTGGTAACTATCATTCCATCACTTCGTCGACCTTTATTTCGTATGCTTTCCGAGTTTGCTTTTTCTCTAGCACAGTGTTTCCTAGCCCACAGATTATCACACAGCATGGAACTTAACTAATACAAACAACCCAATGTATTGTTACATGTATCATCATTATCCAGCCTTCATTTATCAGGTTCACTGCTGGACATAGGCATCCCTTAAACTCTTCCATTCTTTGCGATTTTGTGCTCTTTGTTGCCAATTTTTCGTGATATGCCTAATGTCATCAGCCCAACGTGTAGGTGGTCTTCCTCTACTACGTTTATCTGCTCTTGGCCTCCAATGTGTAATTTTGCTCTTCCATGTAAGTCATGTATTCTCGCTACATGGCCTGCACAATTCCATTTTAGCGAATATATGCGTTCCACAACATTAGCAATACTACTCGTCCTTCTTCGCAGATCTTCGTTTCTTATTCGGTCCCGCAACGTCACTACCAGCATAGATCGTTCCATTAGTCTCTGTGCCACTCTTAATTCCGAAGCCGTAGACTAATAGGTTCAAATGAAAAATGGAAAAACACCCGGGCCTGGAGACATTCCCATCGAGTTGGTGAAACATGGACCGGGTGCTCTTTTGGAAAGCTTAGTGAATATTTTTAATAAATGCTTAATTGAAGGCCAAACGATTCCAGACGATTGGAATTTGGCCCAAATTAGACCCATTTATAAATAGGGAGACAGGAAAGAGTGCAGAAATTATAGAGGCATAAGCGTAACTAGCTCGCTGGGAAGGTTATATGGTCGTATATTGAAAAGAAGAATAGAAGAGGAGTATAAAGAAATTGAAGAACAAAGCGGCTTCAGAGCAGGAAGATCGTGCGTGGACAACACATTTACCCTTCAACAAGTAATTGAAAAACGAACAGCTTCCTACGCATCTGGTATTTATAGATCTGGAGAAGGCTTATGATATAGTTCCTTTAAAACTCTTATTTAGTGTCTTGACGAAAACGGACATTAGTAAAACATATCTAAAAGCAATACTGAACATCTATAAATGTCCTCAAAGCACTGTGAAAACGGGAAATACTTTCTCAAGGGTATTTAAAGTAACGAAAGGCTTGAGACAAGGATGTTGTCTTTCCCCCACCCTATTCAAAATATATATCCAAGAAGCACTGCACCAATGGAGACCAAAAAGGTGCGGGAATAGGGTTGAAGCTTAACAACCATTATCTGACAACGCTGTTCTTTGCAGATGATCAAGTACTAATTGCAAGCTGTGAAGAAGATGCAGATTATATGCTTAGAAAGCTCAAAGATGAATACGAAAAATGGGGGATGAGTATGAATATGTCAAACACAGAATGTATGCGAATAGGTAGTGAAGACGAAGACACGGATTTAGAAATTAGACAAATGAAAAGGTGCTACGAATACAAATATTTGGGAAGTATTATCTGCAGTACAGGAACAACGGAACGAGATATAGACTATAGAGTACAACAAGGCAGGAAGAGTGTCCAAATTCTGAATTCAATACTTTGGTCCAACAAAGCTACTATCAGAATTAAAATGACTATCTACAAAGTAATTGTAGAGCCCATTCTTACATATGGAGCAGAATGTTGGCAAATGACAGTAAAAGGAAAGAAAAAAGTTGACACGGTTGAAACGGACTACCTGAGAAGTGCTTGCCGTATATCAAGAGTAGAACGTATACCTAATTCTGAAATTAGAAGAAAAACAGATAGAGTACATACAACTTCTAAAAGAATAGAAACTAGACAGTTAATATGGTATGGACACGTACAGAGGATTTACGACAACAGATGGCCAAAAAACCGTAAAATAGTTTCGAAACACAATTCAGATTTCTGCTTTAATCTGTGCGTTCTAAAAATAAACAGACGTTAATAAAGGTGTTAAAAGAGACGTGGGATATATATATATATATATATATATATATATATATATATATATATATATATATATATATATATATATATAACATTGGCCTTTAAGTGAAACTCTTTTAGGTTTGTTAAGCTTTCGAGTTTATTATACTCTTTTTCAAAACGTATCTTGTGAGAATTGTGTTTTAAAATTAGCAAAATTAATTAACATGATGACATTATTAAATTTAATTTTCTTTTTCGTTCTGTCAAAACTTATTACTAAGGTTTACATGTCTCATCTATTTTTTATATTTCTATTTTATATAGGTGTCTGATGCATTCAGAACTGACTGATGCACGAATGTCTACGTCATTAAAAAAACAGAAATTAAAAGAAAATATTGCCAAATTTGTAGGTTCGGCGTTCAACAGGGTTCATATTTGCTCTAAGAATATTAACTGGAACAATTATTTTTCAAATTAAATTAAATTTTAACTGATACATTTTTCATAAAATGTATGTTGGAGATAAATGGTAATAGAAATAAAAAGATACAGTTGCCTTCTTATTTAAATTTTCCGTAAATGGGAAATAAAACTCCCTTATCCATAAAAGCATTACCTCTTCACCATCCTAATTGCATAAGAAACTCAAACGAACCGATCCAACTTGAATTTAAAGAAAATTTGAGCTTCGGTTTCCACTTATTCGCATTGTATATTGCCCCTTAGGACAGAACGTCTCTCCAAGGGACGCAACGGTTCACAAATTGTCTGTTATTTATAAAACAAGAAGGACGAGGAGAATCGTCATTCTTTCTCATTCTCTTTGCTGGTGAATTTATAAGTGATATAGGAAAAAAGGAAAATGGGCCAATATATATTTTTTAAAATTTCAGGAAAATGTATCCTCTGACCCATTTTACAGTATATCACAGGTTTTACGCATTTAATTAAGTATTAATGGTATCACACTACCATAACTTAAAGCAATTTAATTCGAATAAGATGCAGTAAAACACCCTAAAATAATATCTAAACATATTTTTCTAAAAAACCGCATCGTTGCTTGCTAGACCAATTTATTTACTCAAGAGTTAAATAATTAATTCCAGACTACTTCCGTTTGATGCAGAAACTAAACATGTTTTCGATCGCTTAAGGTGTTTCTGCATTAAACTAAAGTTTGGAAGCTACTCCAGATACTTTTATAGCTTGCATGGATAGGGTATTTCTCTACTAAATGGTTTGCTTATAGGTATTTCACTTTTACGCAAATATTCTAACGTTTGGCTGGATATTGGTTTTCTAAAGTAATCCATTCAATCCAGATTGTTTGTTCGCACACTCTAACGTCCGGTATTTTATGACAAATTTTTTAAATCAATGTATTTACCTCTCCGGTCAAGCTTCAGATTTCTAAAATATTTTTTTACGAAAAATGACATTGACTCAAATGGTTTTGTCCTTACGAGTCTTCTCTTTAGTTCAGTGGTGTCAAGAAGCTGGTTTACCTCGACATTCACATGGCTATGCTGCTCGTGACTTGCTGCTGTTCTCTTGATTTTGTCGATCACAGTTTCCATACCCAGGTCCTGGTGGAGGTTGCTGTTACGGATATATCAAGGAGCATCAACAATGTTTCTCAGTACTTTATTTTAAAATCTCTGGATAATATGTAGATTACTAGTTTTGGTAGAGCCCCAGAGTTGGCACCCATATACCCATACTGCCCTCAGTGTTTGCTTGTAGATGGATAATTTATTATGAATTAATAATGTTGAATTTTTTCCAATCAGCCAATACAATTTCTTATATTTAATATCAAGCTCCCTTCTTTTCTTTTTGATATGGACTTTCCAGCGCAGCTTCGCGTCTAGGGTGATGCTCAAGTATTTTGCTGATTTTGCATAAGGAATTTAGGTATTATTTACTCTAATTGGGAATTTTTCTATTTTTTTATTTGTAAAGTTAATGTGTGCAGATTTAGTCTCATTTAATTTTATTCGCCATTTTCTGGTTAAGTTATGTATTTTATGTACTGATAGTTGCAACTTATCAGTCGCTTCTTCACTAGTGTCTCCTATCGCTAGTATGGATGTATCATCCGCGAAGGTGGCAATAGTATTTTGTTATAGCTCTGGAATGTCACACTTATACAATAGGTACAGGACCGGACCTAAAACACTCCATTGTGGCACGCCAGCTTTGATATTCCCTAAGTCGGTGTACAGTTGTCAAGTCTTCTTGTTTTACTTTAAAATATTTATTCGCAATGTATTATTTCAAGATTTCTGAATATTGTTTAGGCACGAACGTTCTTAGTTTATAGTTTAAACCGTCATGCCAGACTTTATCAAACGCCTGTGCTTCATCCAAGAAGATTGTAAAGTAGACTATTTTCTTCTAATGTTTTTTCTATTATTTTCGTTAATCAAACCAAAATGCTGTTGAATATACATCCCTACCATGTACATTTACTAATTCCTGAGAAAATACTGGTTAATTTTTCTAAGACAGGTTGCTTGAAATTTAAACGTTAGCTATATGAAACATCAAACCAAAATAGAAATAGTTTCACTCTATAGCACGGTTGGTTGGTTTAACACTTAAAAGCACAGAAAATATCTACAGAGCAACAAGATAAGGTGTTGCTATGGATATAGTTGCAGAGCTTGAAAATATAGCGAAGAAACAGCGTTTAGGGAAAGCATTGGGACTGAACACAAAAGAAATAAACCAAGTGAATGTATAGATTGTGCAGCTGCCAGGAAACCTTTCTTTATAGGATAACAAGAGAGGAGGAGCTATATTTTGTAATGAATTTATAAACCGTGAATACAACTTTTGGTCTAACGTCGGATTTTTTGGATAATAAAAAGTATTTCAATTATATAAGAGTTTATAGGCCAAAAAATCCGTTGTTTGTTGAACGGTATACCCGTTATTTTAGAAATAGTAGAGGATTCTTGGTTAATATATGAAAATTAATAAGCGTTTACGTTACAAACAGGATTATAATACAAACATATTTTTGAGAACCTTAATGTTGTTATCAGTGATCTAAAGATTTCCCAATAACAACTTTTTCTTCCAACATGACAATTATCATACAAGTAAAATGGTTCAAGAATGGTTGGAGGAAACTCATGTCAATCTTCTTCAATGATCATTCGGAAGTCCAGACTTCAACTTTATTAAAAATGTGTGGGAAGATTTAACAAAGAAATTAAATTTAAGCACACTTAGGCTACAAAATTGAGTTTAAGTATGAAAAACAATTAAGCAGACTTGGGAGGAGTTTGTTGAATATAATATTAGTAGACTAGTGATATATCTGAACAGAAGATTGCAAAGTTGTATTGAAAATTACGAGGCTTCCACAAGGAAGCCCTTGTGGAAGCCCCGTAAATATTAATTGTGCTGCTGTTTATTATTATTTAGTATAAAATAGATTAAAAATAAAATGATTATTTTTAACCTCGAACCTACCCCTAAGGCCGTAAATTATTCAATGGCCGCAAACTTTCATAATTTTCATATAAAAGGTTTTTGTATTCTTACTTACTCCGTGGCGTTACAACCCTTCGTGGGTTTTAGCCGACTCGACAACATGCCTCCACTGTTTTCTATCTTGAGCAACCTCCATCCAATTCTCCACGCCCATAGTGCTTAGGTCTCCTGCTATATTATCTCGCCACCGGAGACGAGGGCGTCCGCGTGGTCTCCTTCCAGTTGGGACTTCCTCCCACACCAGTCTTACTGTTCGTTCATCAGAATGTCTTCTGAGGTGTCCTGCCCATTGGAGTCTTCTGGACTTTATTTCTTTTATGATGTTGGTGTCTGGGTAAAGTTCTTCAAGCTCTTTATTAGTTCTTATCCTATATTGTCCTGATGCTTCATCAAGCACCGGACCAAAGATCTTCCTTAGGATTTTTCTTTCCCAAACACGTAGTCTCTCTTCATTTGCCTTTGTCATCGTCCACGTTTCGCTTCCATACATCACAACGGGTCGTATGATTGTTTTATAGACCTGTATCTTCGTACCTCGTGTTAGTTGTTTTGATTTTATAAGGTTTTGGAGGGCAAAAATACATCTGTTGCCGGCCTGAATCCTGTTGTTTATTTCTTGTGATCCGTTTTTGTATTCGCAAATTCAAATTTATTATTAGTTTCGTTGTATATTCTAGATGACTCCACTAGCGTTGATGTTGAACCTTTTAAGCCATAACAATTTTTGTGTTTCAACCTGTTTGTTAGTTTGGACTATAAAATGTTTTTCCTCGTTTCATGTAGTTAAAAAGAGTATACTTTATTGAAGTCGCCAGATCAAAAAATCTCCCAGAAACAGTTGGCACTTTCTACATAGCAACAGGCCTGGCGGTTTTCTTTTTCTATTTCGTAGTCCGTTTTCTCTATTGATGTTGATGTACTGCGATGATATATCATGTTATTGTATATGTATATTGATGTTGATATATCATGTTGATGTACTGCGAGCAAGTTATCCTTTTATATTTTGGATAGGATATTTACTATACTCACGAGCCCTTTTTTTATCCGAGATTAAAACCATCAACATGATTCTTGCGGTAATTACCTTATAATCATGAGGGCGTAATAGCAGGAACATGTTAAGGATGTGCCTTGTTACACCAGTCACATATAGTACCTTTACGTAGCTATTGGCTTTTACTCAGTTTTACCTAGAAGAGAAGGAAATGAAATTTGGAGGGCTACAGTATAATTAGTTAAATTACTCTATATATCTAATTAGCCTGCTTCGGTCCATATTTGGACATAGGCCTCCCCAATCCTTTTCCATTCTTTACTGTCTGTCGCTACATTCATCCACCTAGAGCCCACGTGCTTCTTGATATCATCTGCCCATTAACAAATAAAACCAAACAGCAGAGAGAAAAATAATTAGAAAAAGAGTTAGACTGGCATGAGCGGCATTTGGCAAACTAAGCTACATTCTTAAAAACAAAAGATATCCACAGCATCTTAAGACCAAAGTATACAATCAATGCGTACTCCCTGTTCTTGCTTATGGTTCCCAAACGTGGACATTTACAAAAGCAAACATGGACAAAATCATAAAAACCCAAAGAGTGATGGAAAGACAAATGTTGCACATAAGACTAATGAATAAAAAGAGAAATGAGTGGATAAGAGACAAAACAAAAGTGAGAGATGTTAGACAAGAAGTTGCAAATTTAAATTACTATTGCTATTCAAAAGTTTGCGGATAAAATAGAGTCTTGCATTTATAAACTAAAGTATAAAATAGGCAAAAATACATTGTAGGACCCGTAGACTCCGTTTTCTAGTCAGTATATAGTGTAATACCGTAATCGCGTCTCCGGAGATGTCTCTCAGTGTAATAATAACACAAAAGATACGAAAACACTGACGGCGGAAGATATGCAAACGATAAACTGTGCAAAATAAAAGTTTGTGCAATTTGTTTGAGTACGGTGGTCGTTTAGATCCGGGCCGGAGTTGTCATAAAAGGAAAAAATATATATTTCCATCTTTTCCTCTAGATTCACATTTCCGTAAAGACCGTCTCGAATATCACGGAGAAAATATAAATTGCGCGCTTTTGACATTCACTGTCATCAATAAACTTTCAGGATTTTTTACGTTTCCAACTTATTTTTAATCATTAATCATGATTTTTTGAAATAGCAATATAATTTATATTCCAGATGCACCCGATAAACTAATTTTCGATAAAACTATTAGTAAGAAATAGATAAATATTTTTAAATAAAAATATTATTTTTTTATGGTAATCATGATATATTAAAAAACGTTAAAATAAAAACTTTATTCTGCAAAACTATAATGGTAGGATATAGGAACCTGGCACAAAAAAAATTTAAATGCTTGCTAGTTATAAACATTCTAATTTTGATAGGTGATTCGTTATGGTTCGCTAGCGATATCCTGCTGATTTAAGATAATCTCAAAGAGGTTGGCCTTATTTTCGATGTTGGCTAGCATTGTTGTTTTATTTAAGATTATTCTGTGTCCTGTGTTTATTACATGTTGTTCTAGAGATGAAGTCATGTACACGTTGTACACGTTGATTTTCCACTTCAACTTGGAGATTTTTCGTTTTTGCCGATGGTAATATGGTTGCGATTTTTCTGTCGGTGTTAAAAA
This sequence comes from Diabrotica balteata, assembly GCA_918026665.1. Classification (NCBI taxonomy): domain Eukaryota; kingdom Metazoa; phylum Arthropoda; class Insecta; order Coleoptera; family Chrysomelidae; genus Diabrotica; species Diabrotica balteata. Next base: position 175,752,706 of record OU898276.1, read on the forward strand.
TAGTCTCTATTTTTGTCAAGATTCAAAATGTACAAGTTTAGGAACAAAAAGTTATTGTAAAATGTGTTAAAATCTTACCCAAACGTAAAACAGGACACTAATAATAATGGATTGATCGAAATAAAAATTGATATTTGATATCTAATGGTTCACTGTCATTAATATATAACTACTTTATATGAGCTTATCGTTGGTGTTTTCGAAAATAGTAAAGTAGAGATATGATATGACTTAAATGTATATTATTTTACATTAACTTTTACTTCCTAAACTTGAACATTTTATAATCTAGACAAAGGCAAGGGTTTCCTGCCGAAACGTTGAATTCAATGGACAATAAAATCTAGTTTCAAATTTAATATTACTTATTATTTTACAGTGAAAACAGTGGTATTGGGTGAAATACATTTCACAATGTAACTCTAAAAGATCTCGGTCAGATAAGAGGAGAAAAGAAACAAGGTAAAATGTTAAATATTCCATATATTTGCGGAAACGTTTCGTTTTGTATTTTCAAAACAGCATCAGTCCATATTTGTAAGAACAAAGCTGCTTTTAAAAAGTAAAACAGTTTTTTTAAATTAAAAGAAGAATGACGATTTAAAAAATGGCATCTCAATTTAGAGTGAAAAGAGATAATTAATGTAAAAAGATAGCTTACATTTATTTTCTATATTTGTCAAAATTTTAATACGTACCAATACCTATTATAGATGTCGAATAGATGTATGAAGATAGAATACATAACTTCCTATTGAAAATTTTTGAAAAACCAATTATTTTTATGCCGACTGCCCGGAGAAAGGAAAATTATTGCAAAATATAATATAGGTATCACGTATAAAATTAACTTTCTTATATCTTATAACTTTCTTATAAAAAAAAAGTCGGCACGTAATTTCGTTGGAAAATTTATAGGAACAAGAGCGAATAAGATACTAGCAAATTAGCAACAATGCTAGAGTGACCAGTACTTTACTGAACAGTAGCGTAGATATCTTATTTTAAATTAAATAAAAGTTTTTATTTAATTTAAATAAAGTTAAGTTTAAATAAAAAATATCGGTGTTGTTAACTTCTGTGATATATCTAGGGAGTATTTCTGATTCTGATAACTTGGGTATTGTAATCAGGAAGAAATAGATAATCCATTTTTTTAAATTATATACAGAGTGTTCTACTAAAGAATCACAACTTGAGTTTGACACCGTGTGAGAAAAGACTTAGTACATCAATAATTTTAAAATGAGTAAATCGATGGTATAGTGCACAGAAGTGGTAAGTACAAAAATAGTAATTTTCCAGGAGAACGATTTGAAAGTTTAATGTTGTGTAGGAAATGCGTTAATAAATTTATAGCTGCCGCAATATTCTTTAATTATTCAATAGTTACTTAAGTTCATAAACAATAATATAAACACATTTAAAATATTAGCAATATTCTTCTATATCCAAATATTTAATAAGCAGTATGTACTTACTACGTTAGTCGTTCCCTAAGTGGTACTTACCACCTTTTGGCATTAAGATTGACATGGTTGATAGGGATAAAATACCGGTAAATAGTGTTTTTGTAAAATTTTATTTATTTTTGAACTTTATTCACAATACTCTTTAGGTAGAAAAAAATAAAAATTGAATCGGCCACATTATTAAATTTTGAATTTATTCAGAATCTGTATTATCATCTCGTATTTCTATCGTAGAACAAGGTAAAGATTCATAAAACGATGTATAATCATTGGGTATTATTCCACTGTTGAGCCATGAAAGTAAGTCCTTTTTTTTTAGCCTGACTTATAGGTAGGATGACCATAATTTTTCAACAAAAAAAAGTACATTTATTATTTTTAAGAAAATATGTCACTGCGAGTGCCCTAGGAAATTTTTCTGGTCAAAATTTTACAAATATTTAATGAAACAATGATAAGAACGATTTTTTTAATCAAACATACGTACATAAAAAATGTATGATAAATTTTAATAGTTAATTTTCTTTCGACGTTTCTTCCTGTACACCTTGATCATCTTTTTGGTACTAGTCGTTCTTTTTGAAACTATGAATTTCCTTCAGAAGTTGTAATTTACTCTTTAAGAACTGAAACATTTCATTGCACGAAACTTTGAAGTTTGTGTAGACTTGCATGATGGCTTCCAGAGTAGATATTTTCAACTGCGATTTGTTGTGACTCCAATAGTTATTGATATTTGAGACCAACCGCTCAATCGACGCACTGGCCCCAGGCAGACAGAAAACAAACTCTTTTGGAAGATTTCGAGCCATCGATCTTCGGTAGAAATATTTTTCGAATTCCAATCTGTGATTTTATTTTCTGTAACGTAGGTTCGTATTAGACTAACTTCATCAAACAGTTCGTTCTGATTCAATATCGGACCTATGTAGTCTTTGAAAGCCTCACACGACGATACAATTTCAGCCCAAGAAACTTGTTTTTTCAAGTTAACCCATCCGAATAGCTTTAGTTCACTTAAATTTTCACTCCAGTTTTTCAAATGTGTTACACTATTTGAATAGAACTGCTTGACATGCATGATAAAGATATCCCGATAGTTCACACTAAGGTCAAGGTCTTCCATATTTTCAAGTTTCGAAAGTGACTCTCTTACTTTAAGCGGTAAAAATAACTCATTTAAGCGATTTTGAAGCTTATTTATGAGTAATAACGAAATACTCCAAAGCGGCTTGCGTTGCGCATATTTTGTCACCTTCTACATCTAAAATCACTTTGTGGAAGAGACACGCAGTGTTATGCACAAACCACATCCATGCTTCACTGATTGGGTTTTGAAAAAACTATTTTAGAACTGTTGGACAATTATCAATCGATAAAAAATATGCTTTCAAGGGTTCAAACATTTGTATAATTCGTTCAATGGTTGGCATTAGGCTCAAAAATCTTGTTTTTGAAAACGAATTCACTAAATGCCTTACCTTGTTTGAATTTGATAACAAGATTAACCATTGCTCGGCCACCTGATCCCATTTTGGAAATAATCGCTTTCGTTCTTTTTTATACAAAATCATAATAAATGTCTTTGATTGACCTACTACAATGTTTGCTTCCTAAGAACGTCTATACAAGAATTAATCTGTTGTCACTTTTACTTGCGTGGCGTTGCCAAGTTGTATACTAGCAAAAGCTATATGTGTACTTACCACAGTCGTGCTCGCTAGAAACGGATTTCTTAGTGTCACAAATGGGGTAACTTACCCCATTGTAAATCACAATCATAACACAATTGTAAATCACAATTGTGTTATGGATACTTACCCCGGGTAAGTATCCATTTATTGTGATTTGTGATAATTGTGATTTATAATATATTTAGACTTACAGCACTTACCACATAAAGACAGTTTGAATCTATGACAATATTATTGATACACCTACCACATTTGTGTACAACATACTTTACTCCAGTTGTTATCAACAGGTCCTCGTAGACACTTCGTCTCAGGGCCATTTTACTCATGTAGAGTCATACGCCGCCATGTTACCTATCCAACGGTAACTTAAACATCACAAATTATAAATACTAATAATGTAAAACAATTACAAATTTAAAATATTTAAAGGGTTTTTACCCATATATTTTGGTGGCTACTAGCATGTACAACCGTTTGCACTGATGATGGATTGTTTAATCCGAAAACGTTTTGCAATGTGTTTGTGATAGCCCGTTTGGGGCATTTTTATATACCTTTTATAAAAAATTTTAAACAAATTTTTTTTTAACATACTTTACCTTAAGCTAATAATTACTGTGCACTTAACCCCGAAATGGCCAAAAATGTACTTACCACTTCTGTGCACTATACCATCGAAATTGTCTAAATCTTTTATAATCATATTTTTTATATCTCAGAGGGTATTTTATAATAACCTTACCTGTACTTTGACTATTTTAAATTAAATACTTTGTACGTTTTTGTTTTATCATGAAGTGTGTTTGTAACCTATTTTCAAAGATATATATCCAAAATGAAAATATCTATAATTACAATAAAAATAAAGGATTCACCCAACAAATAATTCGAAGAAAGTACTTACTAATCTACTGAGAATTACTCTTATCACAAGTATTACTCATATCTTCTAAATTTATAGTTAATTTGGTTAATGCTGGTAAATAGTTTACATAGTCATTTTCCAATGCGATTACATGTTTGATTACATTTTTCCAGTTGTTTGCTGTGATTTTTGTGACTTCTTTTCTAATTAACTAGAGAACAGTAGACAAAAATTTAGGAGCCACGTTTCTTCTTGTTATATTTCCTTCAAGTTGAGTCCATATTAACTCTATTGGGTTCAATATACAATATTAAGGAGGAAGTCTAAGCATGGTATGCCCATTACTGCGAGTATAGTTGTCAACAACATATTTCTGCTGGTACTGTCTATTATAAACAATCTCCAACAATTGCGTTTTACTGTATGATGCCTCAAAGTACAAATCATTCTCAAATAAAAAGTCTTGAACATGTAATTTGTTTCAAGGAATATTTGGAATTTTCTCATTAATCTTGAATAATATGATAGGTTGTCCATGATAATCGCACTATATTTAGGTTATATCGAAAGAAGAGATTGAGAGATTGATTTTATGAGTAGGAGAACTTGAAATGTTCTCTTACTCATAAAATGTTTAACAACGGCTAGAAAGTTTCCTTGTATGCCGCAGCTAACCATTATTTTCAGAATGCGATGTCGCCATGCAATATCAAAGGTTTTTTTATATTAATTTTATGTTACAACAAGGGTATTATTCTACAACAAATAAAATAGAGAATATAATTTTTTCACATCTGCCAATTCATATATTTTTTTAACCTATTCTCTATTCTTCCATTGTTGGATATTGGTCTCCCCCAGTTCTCTCCATCTTTCCCTATCTTGAGCTGTTCTCTGCCATGTGGGACCTCCTTGTTTCCTAATGTCGTCTTTTCACCTCATCTGTGGTCTGCCTCTTGATCCCTTTGCATTGTATGGACGCCACTTTCCGATGGCATTGTTCAATCGTCCGTCTTGGAGACGTTCACTGTGTCCAGCCCATTTTCATTTCAGTTTTGCTGCTTGTTCTATCGCGTCTACTGTCTTTGTTCTGGTTCTGATCCACTGGTTACGTTTTCTATCTTTAAGTGATATACCCAACATTTGTCTCTCCATCGCTCTTTGTGCCTTGTTTATCCTATCCAAATTGGCCTGTGTAAATGTTCATGTCTGTGCTCCGTAGATGAGCACCGGTATTAAACAGGAGTTATATACCTTGCTTTGTTAGTATAGAGAGATTGTTTGATTTTTTAGAATATAAGAAAGCTTTCCGAACGCTGCCCATCCCATTCTTGCTCGTCTCGATATTTCGGCTGTTTGATTTTCTCTGTTAGCTCTGATTGCTTGTCCTAGATAGATATAATCATCTACCTGTTCTGTTTTTTCTGTTTGTATTTTTATTGCCTCTTGGTCTTCCGTGTTTGTCATTACTTTTGTTTTGTTGAAGTTAATTTTTAGGCCTTTTTGCAGTGATTTTTCATGAAGTTCATTCAGCATTAATTCCAGTTCTTGTCGTTCCGAGGAGATCAGGAGTATATCATTCGCATATCTAAGGTGATTTAGGTATTTTCCGGTAATACATATTCCTCTATTTTCCCAATCTGTTGATTTTATTATGTCTTCGAGGATCAAGGTAAACAGATTAGGTGAAATTATATCGCCTTGTCGGACTCCTTGTTTAACTTTTATACTATCCGTTATTAATTTGTCGTCCAGAATTATGGTCATGGTTGCGTTTTGGTAAATATCATGTATCAATTGTCTGAATCTTGAATCTATTCTACTATTGACCAGAGCTTCTTCAACCGCCCAGTGTTCAATGCTGTCGAAAGCCTTTTCAAAAGCATTGAACAACGGAAGGTTGTATTCATTGGTTTTCTCAATTAAGATTTTAAGCGCATGTAGATGGTCGGTTGTGCTGTATCCTTTCCTGAATCCGGCTTGTTCCACTGTTGGTAGTTATCAAGTTTATAGGTTAGTCGGTTGTTTATTATTCTTGGAAAGGTTTTATATAGTTGTGACAAAAGGGAAATAGGACGGTAGTTGTTTAGGTCTGTTCGGTCTCCTTTCTTATGTATTAAGATTGTGTTGGCATTTCTCCATTGTTTAGGTATTTTACCTTCAAACAGACATTTGTTGAACAGTATTTTTAGAATTTTTTTTTTTTCGTGTTTTCTCCTTCTTTTAGCAGTTCCGCCAGTATTTTGTCCTCACCGGCCGCTTTATTTCTTTTCATGTCGTTTATGGATTTTTCGATTTCATCTTCAGTTATTTCTGGTAATACGTCTGAGCCAACATGATAGTGGTGGATCATTTTTAGAACTGTACAAGTCTGTGTAATATCTTTATGTGATTTTAACTATTTCTCCTAGATCTCTTTCTGAATTGTTCCCAGCTTTAAGCATGATTAGTTTTCTTTTTCCTATATTTGTCTTCATTGTTTTTAAACTTTTATTCTTCTCTATGATTTTCTTAATGCGATCCGCTTGGTATTTCTTTAAATCTTTCTTTATCTGTTTTCTTATGGTTTTGTTCAGTTCGGTAATCTCCACTGTATTTCTTTTGTTATCATTCAGCAGTTGTCGTCGTTTTTTTAGCATATCTTGTGATTTAGCGCTAATTTTTTGTTGTTTTTTCTTTTGTTTATTAGCAATCTTCAGGCCTGCTTCTAGTAGTTCTGTTGTTATTTTTTCATTTAATTCGTCTAGTTGCAAATCCTTTAGCTGTGATATGTCACTTCTTTTTAGCTGTGGTTTATGTATTGTTCTTTGCATTCTTTAAGAAGTTCTGTATCTATGTCTTTTTTAGATGGTTTAAATTTTTGTCTGTCTGTTGTGGCTGTAATTTTGATTTTGGCTCTAACAATTATGTGATACTTCCTACGGAAATCATGTTTATGACCGTAACGTCTTGTACTATGTTCTTTTCTTTGGATAGGATGTAATCAATCTCATTGTCATTTTTTATAAAATAAAGTCATATAAAGAATAATATTAAAAGTCATACGCTTTTAATTACTAAAGAGCACTTATATAATGACAATATATACAAACCTGTTGTTTGTCTATTTTCTCGTTATTCACAATTTTTTGGCAGGGTTGAACAAAATGGATCTCTAAATATACCTGATATCCAACTGATATCCAATTACACTATATCAATATTTACTACGCGTCTGTTATTGATCTTTGTTCTGGAGTGGGATATAAAAACAGTGGTACAAAGGGTCAGTAAATAGTATTTGTCATTGTCCATGTTGATATTTATTTAGTGTCCCGGTACATTTTGATAAATGAGGATTAAAATAAATTACAGCATATGCCGGCATTCAATACAAACATAGGTTCGAAAAGATGATAGAAAGTGTTTCTGTTCAAGTAGAAAATTACACCACAAATTTATTATTTATCTTTATGTTTTTCGGATGATTTGTTCGCCTCAAAACAAAATGTATTGGAAAATATTGGTGTTAGCACGTAAATAATTTTAAATAAATTTACAAATCCGTACGGTATGCACTGATTTATATTTTTTAAATAAATTTTTTTATAGTATTGGTAGTATCAAATAATATCTGGATATTAAGACTATACAGGGTGTTTCAAAAAGGCATGTCATAAATTAAATCACGCATTCTGGAAACAAAAATAAATTGATTGAATCCAACTTACCTTAGTACAAAACTGTACACAAAAAAAAGTTGCAGCCCTTTGATGTTACAAAATAAAAATTGTTTTTTGCATTATCTTCTTTTTTTATTAACATTTAAGATTTTTACAATCTGTTTTGCAGTGAAAACAATAAGTAAAATTTTTTGTCTTTACATGACAGAGAGATGTAAGGTCCAGTGACCAAATCATCACGACACAAATTGGCTTGTTTACCGGTAGGATGCGCACATACACTGATACGCGAGCTCTAAAAGCGGACTGATCACAATGACTGGGTGCTGTTGAAGGCGTAACTTCCACTGCTGTAGGCTCTGTCAGGATCGGTGAGGTAGGTCCAAGGGGTCATGTCGCTTCAATCTTTTCGCTTGTTGGTTGTTGAGAAGATTGTGTGCCAGGGTATTAGGATGCACCCGCAACCTGTTTTGATATTGTTCAGAAGATTTTTTGCACTCTTCAGAGACTGTTAGTACCTGAAGATCTCTATGTATTACATCATTCTGGATATATCAAGGTGCATTAGCGATTGTTCTCAGAGTTTTGGATTGAAGTCTATTATCATAATATTAGATTTGCTAGATGAACCCAAGAGCTGCGAGCCATATGTCCAAATGGGTTTTATTATTGTATTGTATATCAGCAGCTTGTTGTCGATCGATAGGTGAGAGTTTTTTCCCAACATCCAGTAAAGTTTTCTGTATAAAATATTCAATTGAAGCCGTTTCGTCCATATATGTTTGGTCCAAGTTAGACGTTTGTCAAGGTGAATACCTACGTATTTTACGTCATGCTTTTGGGGCAAAGGGTGTCCATTGAGGTTAACTTGTGGACATGTACCTCTTCTTAGAGCGAATGTAATTTGTGTGGATTTTAAGGGGTTTACTCTAATTCTCCAGAGTTTAAGCCATTCATTTGTTTTGTTCAGATGTAGGTGCAGTCTCTCTGATGCTACTATTGGGTTGGTATGAGAGGCCAAGGAAGCAGTATCATCTGCGAATGTTGCAAGCGTTTTCTTCTAAACTACTTGACATTTTGTAATAAAAATGGACACGTTACTTTCTTGTACTGAAAGCATTCTTCATACAAAACAAACAACAAAATCTAAGCGCATAGAAAAAATTTAAGGGGGGTGTGCAGCCCTAAATCCCCCCAAACTTTTGAGTACGTTGAAATAAAATGAATTTTGTGGCACTCCTGGTTTAACACATTATTTTTAAAACTTTTTTGCATTTGATCACTTTTTCGAAAAACTAGATTTTTTCTAGTTAAAATTACAATTAGTTTCTACGGATACAATAATTACAAACAGTTCCATCAATAATAATCAATATTTTGAAGCTATCTTTTATTGTGTGAATAAGATTAATATTAAAAATTTTGATATTACAATGGCCTGCACATTTCAGGAAATGCCAGATATGCATTTAACTTTGGGTAAGTTGAATCAGATTAAATTATTATTTCAATAAACTGTCGGGAATATCGTAGGTGAATCTCAAGGAAATAGTGCAGCAGCCGCAAGGCGTTATGCAGTAAAATACCCCAATCGAAATGCACCCGATAGATGATTATTTCTGACTATCGATCGTCGTTTATGGAAAACGAGTACATTTCAATCGCAAGTTGCTGACAATAGTGGTCGTCTAATAATGGATGCAACTGATGAAGTGATTTTAGAAATCATTGAAGAAGTCCCTGGAACAAGTACAAGGGTAATAGCTGCTTAACTAAATGTTTGGAGTCATTTGAAGGATCAGCTGCTTAAACCCTATCACTTAATAACGGTTTAACAGTTATTGGTTGAAGATTATCCTGAAAGAATTGGATGTTGCGATTGGTTGTTAATGAAAAACACTCGAAATGTTAATTAAAAATATTTTGTTTACCGACAACGCTACCTTCAGTAGAAATAAAATAACAAACCATCATAACGAGCACATTTGGGCCGACGAAAATACTCACGACAAAAACCTTATAATCCGATTACGAAGGTATTTTGGTTACAGATGACCGACCAGTGTCGTAGAGTATATGAATTGAAACATTTATTTGAACCGGAGTAAACCAATAAATATTTTTGAAAAATTTAAACGCAGAATGAAATATTACATTATTACTGAGGGCAGAAAGTCCCTGAAAACTTCTACAATGTTTATTTTAATATGTTATGTAACAGGGGTAAAATAAAAGAGAAAATATAGTATAATTTTTAATTAAAAATATTGCATGCAAATAAACTTTTTATTTATTCTAATAAATATTTCATTCTGCCTTTAAATTTTTCAAAAATGCTTTTTAGTTTTCTCAGTATTTGAAAAAAAATTGATACATTTAAAACACATTGAACATTTTGACAGGCGACATTTTGCGCCTTTTCCTTTAGTACCTTACGATTACAACTACTATTATTAACCTTATATAATTACGATTAGAAAACTATTCAAATTCAAAATAAATAGGATCAACTTCGGAATCCAAGTCGTCTTGGGGTTAATAATTAGCGGTTGTGTCTCTACGGTCGCATGAATTATGTTATCAAGATCCCACATTCTTTTGTTCTTCTTCTATTACATGTCTTACTGCATCTTTCCAGTTTTGTTCTGTAATATGTTGTAAAGACTCGTATAACAATTCACGTACAGCTTGTATTTTATATGACGTATTTTTTTCTAGCCACATAACTTTTCATTTGTGCCCAAATGAGTACAATTGGATTTATTTCTCAGTGGTAGGGTGGAAGTATAAGGACTAGTGATGTTTCGCCTTTCCGCCATTTTGTCAACTACGTATTTCTTGAACTTAGATTTGTGTTGCCGGGCAATTTTTAAAAGCATTTTTAAAAGTTCTGCTTTTACCATTCCATCTTCGTAAGGCAGATACTTATTTCGCAGCCAGTCAAGAATATCCTGTTTCTTCTACGCAGTCGTTGGAAGTCTTTATACTAGTCGTGAATGATAAGGTGCATTATCTAATACTATAATTGAATTTGGTGGTATGTGTTCAATCATCTGCTCAAAATACTCTTAGAAAACATCAGCTGTCATCATCCTCGTGATAGTCTTTTGTGCTTTTGGACTCAAATTCCAACAAACCATGCTTAACAAATCCTTTTTCACTGCTAATGTGAGAAATTATTAATCTACTGCCTTTACCAGAAGATGCGGAGATACCAGTAGACCAACCTTCCATAAAAGCTTGCTTGGAGCTTAATCTATTTTTATCTGACCAATTTTTTTTAGAGTATGACCTAAGTTTACCCACGTTTTATCCTGATAGAAGATTGGCCTTCCTTCAGCCCAAATTTTCGTATGGATCTTAGATAATTTCTTCTCCAACATATTACCTCCTCCCGGTCAATCAAGAGTGATTTTCGGTCTGATTTCTCCCACGGGAAATTTAATTATTTTAAAACTTGTCACAATTTAGTTCGTCCGATATGAGGCAAATTCGGGTCGTCTCTAACTTCTTGTAAAATTTTGTTTAGGTTTGGTCTTTCTTTTTTGAAAAAAAAAATCAATGAATTTTCCTTCGAATACCATTTTTGGCAAATTCATCAATTTCAATAGGCTTTCTCCCTCTCTTTAAGTGTTCGTTTGTGTTTGGGTTAGCTATACCGTGTTTTTTTCTTTCTGATAGGAACCTATATATAGTGAACTCCCCTACGCCAGTCATGTTGGTACAACTTTCGACTATGTTGCGAACAGTGTTTGTGGGATTCTGAGAAACCAGAGCATCGTGAACATTCAGGACAATAGTCTTCTCTCTTGGTGAATAGACAGACTTACTGACTGTATGCAACAGTACCGATGTAAAACTTGATGATGTTGATGATGAAGCCATCACAAACAATCCAACAAAACAAGCACGAGCGAAAGGTACGTATATGTTCGTAGGTATATGGAATAAAAAATCACTCACGCACTGCATATAATTCGCAAAAGAAATATTCGAAACGCTAATTACTGCCGTAGACGCGGAAACACCGACGAGCCGTAAATTACATGCGATCAAAAACGTACTAAACAAAAAAATTGTTTTCGTTCGTAATAACATCACCCTTTCAAGTTAAGTTTCGAATATAAACTCAACAGACGAGGCACGTAGCCAAAGCTGGCATCTTTATACCTATTATATTAATAAAAATCTGGGGAATTCCATCCTAATTATCTTGCAACGAAAACTACCTTCGGATATGAATTCCACGTTTTCTAGTAAAGTGATTAAACGCAAAGATTAGTATTGAAATATCCAAAGAGATAAGGTATTCTTATTTACAAAATTGTTAATAGTTAAATTCTTATTTTTATTAATATAATATAATAACCAACATTAGCTGTGAAAGTTTTAATTGTTTTTTGCTAAATATATTAGTATTAAAAAATTATTAATATTGTTAATGAATAAACATCTCAGGAACGCCTATGATGATACAAATTCTAGCGTCCATTTTATGACTTTGAAGCAAATTTCTTGCTCTTAACAATTTGTGAACGGAAGATAATTATAATCGCAGTTCTAAAACATATTTATAATCCTTTTATTACCCTTGTTTACACATATGTTTGCTTGTATATATATTAGCTTTATAATTACCCATTGTTGTATAAATAATCTCCACGATCTATATTTTTTTAATTACATTTTTTCCAAAAGCATCGTATATCATAAACAAAGAAGCCAACAAACAATACAACACTCGATCCAACCCCCAAAAGAACTTCTCACCTAATTCCGATCCGGCTAAACGAAGCCCGCTTATCCATTATTTGCTAATATTCCAACTTTTTCCCGAGTCACAATACTACACTCACCAACAATGGAATGAAATTTATTAAATTTGGAATGAACATTGTTTCCATAAGCACTCATCCATCAATCATTGCTTTTCTCCTAGAAGAAGAACAGACAAGAGAATCAGAAATGTGTATTCCCGGAGAAGGATCCACATAAATCAGCAAGTTTTTGGACTTGCATTATTTATTCCGACCATTAGAAACTAATGGAAATGGATTTCGGATTAAAGTTTAACAAAGCTTGAGTAAATATTACCTTGGCCAGCAGAAAAACGGCTTTGTTGATGTTGATGTTTGGAGAATGATGTTAGGTTAAAGGTCTCTACTTGCTAGACTAAGAACAACTTTTAACAAGTAATATATACGGAGCTAACTTTCATTTGTTCTTAAAAATATGAAAATTTTACAATGCGATTATTGTAACAATGATAATTTTATTTTAAAAAATACAAAAACGAAATTCATCATATACAGGTTTACGCAATTGAACTGTTATCAACTTCACATCAATATATCTGGCAAATGATAATGACAGCTACATCAAAGTTAGCCCGATAACACTTCAGTATGTTGTTTATAAGTCGTCAAAATCATTTGCATTTAAGTTTTATACATAGAACAAAAGTTATTCGCAATGGAATTTAAACGTAATGGTGTGATTGCGTTACTCGCAATTGCGAGTTATGGTGCGATACCGCACCATAACTCGTTTTAATGATACTGGTAGTATTGCCAAACGCTATGGTGGTGGACAAAAAAAAATAGCAACATCACCTGAAATGGTTCGGAAAGTAAAGGCTCGACTTGAGCGAAATCCACGTCGTAGTGGTAATCAAATGGCCAAAGAACAGAAAATATCCCAGCGAAGCATGCAACGAATATTGAAAAAGGAGCTCAAGTTCAAGCCTTACAAGTTCCAACAAGCACACAATGTTACACCAAAGCAAAAAAAAGTTCGGCTTGAAAGAGCAAAGGAGTTGTTACGCCTGCACAAACGTGGCGAATTTTCGAACATAGCGTTCTCTGATGAGAAAAATTTTCCTATTGAGACGTTCATAAACTCTCATAATGATCGTGTTTACTTGACCGAACGCACCTACGAAAGTTTGAGCTTACGAACGGCCACCCGAAGTAATTTCCCATCTCAAGTAATGGTATGGGCAGCTGTAACCGCCGATGGACGCTCTCCAATTGTTTTTATTGAATCTGGTGTCAAAGTCAATGCAACTTATTATCGGGAAAATGTTTTAGAAGCCGCTTTAGAGCCGTGGGCACGCAAACATTTCGATTGTAGACCATGGACGTTCCAACAAGACTCGGCACCGTCTCATAAAGCTAGTTGTAGCGTTTACGCTACTGATTAACCCCTCAATAAATTTCTTATTACCCGCCTGTGATCAATTTTTAAATCGACATTTCTCCACCCACGCGCTGGGAGCGCTTTGAAAGGAAGATCGATTTTGTGCGGATCAAGCGGTCAGTTTTGGTCAGAACTCAATGCAGCCACGTCAACCGGTGAAATTTTTTCACCTTCAAAGTGACGGAATTGGAACAAGAAAAATAATTTGGGGAAGAATAAATTAATTCATATATAAAATAGATATATTCATAATAATAAGTAAATTTTAAAAATCAATATTTATAAGAGTTCCACATAAAAGGAAGATTTTTTTGGCGTGCTGCGGCTCCATATTCCGTCACTTCACTTGAGAGTATTCTCTTGAGAATATTCCCTCAAGGATATTAGTAACTTTGAATCCTTAGATAGTTAGCAACTTGTGTATGTAACCCGTGGATTTTGCTGTCACCCAGAGACCAGTGACTGGTTGTGGCTTTGTGCCCAGGATTCGTCCTTACAGCCATAAACTGATTTAGCCGTGCCAAGAGGAATTTTCCTATGGACTTATAGGGCTGTAAAGATAAGTTGTTTGACTGTGTAATTTTTTTGTTACTATCTATTTACTGTTAACTCATCATATGCATATGATAAGGTGAATACCTTTGTGATAATTTAATTTTTGATATAATCTAATTCTAAAATATTGGGGAGAAGAAAATACATTACATGTTTTTATTGGGTTTTTAAATAGGATATACAGAGTCTGACCAAACTCACTTTTTTTGATTAATATTTTTTTTAATAGAATACATTTTTATATAATACAATTTGATGATTGTAGGGAGAGGGAAATAAATTTCATGTGTTTTTTTTTAAACATTATATAAAGAGTATTGAAGACTCATTTTTTGGATGTAATATAATAATTGTAATAGATTTATCAAGTTTGATATCTTTACAATATTACAATTAGTATCTCATTTTAGTGAACTATTTAAATTTAAATTACTAACCTTTTTGTTAAGACCTTGGCTACCCTACGGACTATTCTTGGGTTATACTAATATTTCATATTTTATTTGGCCAGTGGTAGTGACTATTCGTTTGTTGAGGGGCTATTAGGTCCCATTGTATCTTTACACCATCCACTACCACTGTTATTTGGCTTTGCATTATATGTAAATTGTGTATACACATATACCTATATACATTTTTTATAAATATATTTATTGTTGCTATTTTGAGTTTTATTTCAGTTCTACTAACCAGTATATAACATAGCAAAACAAGATTATTATTTAGTATTTTTGTATTTCAGAGTATTATCTCCAGATTCATTTGTTACTTCAAAATCTCAACTATCGTTGAGTTGGCGCCCTTCTTTTCTCTTCTTATTGTTCTCTTTCTATAAATTTATTCCCAGTGACCTTCTTCAGTTGTATCACGTTTAATATTACCTGGTCTCATTTCTTTCTTGTCTCATTAGCTCATTATCTCTTGTTATTGTTGTTTATATCTTTAAAGCCACAATCCAGTGCATTGAAGCTAGCCCGAACACTCACTTGAGATTTAGTGTCTCTTTGGCCATTTAAATTTGTTCCTCTGAGCTTAGCCCTATTTTTAGTATTTTCATCACCTCTCTTCCAGTTCTTCTGGAATTTGGAAGTTTTACACTTCCAAAAACCCAATACTCCCGGAGTATTGAGGTTTCAATTGGCTAGATCCAACGTGTGGCTTCTTTTTCACTTCTGCCTTTAAAAAAAAATATATATATCTCCTTTAATTTTTGGTTTTGATCTTGGGTTGTTGTGGTTTTCACTGGTTGTGCTTTTAGATTTTCATTTTAACTTTTAGTTTTGTTTTTTCAATTTGTTTTTTTTTTGGACATTACCTTATATCTATATCTTAAATCGACTTGTTTTGCTATATACTGTGTAGACTGAATAAATTGCTTTGTTTTTGATTGATTAAATAACAATTTTAGATTAATAATAAATTAATTAAAAATTTAAATACTAAAGTTAACTATTTCACATATTTTACAAGTCCGGAGTAGTCAAGAAGTTGAGTCACTACCTCGAAATAACAGTTTTGAAATTTTAGGTTCCTTAGGGTGTTGTAGCAGTATATTTCATTGGATTTCATAACTGGACCAAAACAATTAAACATTACTGGTATAGGTATCCCTTCAGAATATTAATTTGGAGTCAGAGAGTAAGTTAAACTTTGCCTACTTTTACTCATTCTCTCGTATATTTCTCAGTTGTGTAATATGTCTGCGTTCAAGGTAGAGCATCTGTTAGCTCCTGAATTAGAGTATGAGTTGAGAGTCCGTCATCTAACCAGTCCATTGTTAAAAAATGTTGTATAATGTACAGAATGTACCAGGTAAATTTCCTGATTTTAAAGTTGAACATGGTGTTTTGTATAAACATGTCTTAAGTTCCATGGATGTCCTTTACTGGAATGTCGGATTGGAAGATAGTCGTTCCAACTCCTAATAGAGCAGAGGTTTTGGCCACTTTTCATGACCATCCTACTGCAGCTCATTTTGGTTTCTACAAAACTTTCCGTCGAATATCTGAACTTTATTACTGGCCGAAGATGCGTCAAACTGTACGTAGCTATATCGCTAAATGCAAAATCTGTGCTACATGCAAACCGACAAATCTTCCCCAACCAGGTTTAATGGATAGTTATCGACGGATTGATTTTCCATTTCAACTTATATCGTTAGATCTCATTGGTCCCTTATCACTTCTGTACCAGTTTGGTTGTTTAAGATCTGTTTATCTATTTTGTTTACCTGGCAAAAACCATAAGATGTTGTGTTATTTTGCCTTCTATTTTTTTTATCTTATCTTAATGTTGGTTATTATCTTAGTATATGGACTTGTTAATTTTGTTGTTTGTTTTCTCTTAAAAGTCAAATTGCATATCATAGGAGTACAGGATGGATATATGGAATTTTCCCCATCTTGAGTTCTGAGTTAAATAGATGTTTACAGAGATAATTAGGAAACACTTTATCATTTTCTTTTATTGATGTTTGCATAGGCTCGTACGTAGACTATGGCCATAAAGCTTATGCATTCATATTCACTTACTGTGTCGGTGTTTTAGCGTGGGTTCAGGATTGATCACCCTGGATGTGTGCCCTCACTTGGCTCAGAAATATATCAATACATATTAGTTGTTCCTTGAGTGTCTCTTAGGTTGAAATTAGAATGTGTCATTTAGAATTGGATCGTTCTGATATTCAGCAGTAAGTAAGTCTGTTTAACTTGGAGGTAATCTACTATGCTATTATCTTTGAAAGTATTTGATTTTTTAACATATCTTATTGTATACAGTTTGTTTACCTGTCTCCCTACTAGTCATATGGATTGGTAGATGTGAGTTATCCTTATCTGTATCTTAATTGAATTTATCTTTACTTTGATGGAGTTTATCTCATACCTGTAATGGAGTTTATTTCGTACCTTTACCTTGAGTTTATCTCGTACCTTGACTGAGTTTATCTCATACCTTTACCTTAAGTTAGTTATCTTTACCTTTACCTGGATAAGTTTATTCCTTATCTATATCTTATTAATATATATCTTATCTTTATCTTGATTATAGAGTCCTAAAAATCTGTCCTTTACTGTTCTTGTCGTGAGTAAAGAATTGGAACACGTCAATAGTACAGTTTAGGTATTACAGTTAGGATCTCTTTTATCTTGCCTTCTATCAAGTGTATAGCTGGTAGAAGTGAGTTTTGTGCATATCCTCTACTCTACTAATCGAGATGTAACACACAAAAATTAGTCTGTAAATTACATCCTTTTAGAGTAATCGTCATTTGGGAAGGCATCTAATTTGCATATTATCGAATTGGGCAATGGTCAAAATTTGAGATTTCTACCTAAGCCACGCCTTAGCAGTAAATCATTCGATACTCAGTAGCGCAGCAGTGCAGTTGAGAACAAGTTGTGTGTGTCAAATATTACATACTTTTATTTTCAAACAATCTTGCTGAAAATGGACGGAAAAAAAACGTAGTGTTATTAAAGAGCAGGATCGTCAAATAATATTTAATGTGTATAATTATTTTAAAAATATGAAAAGTGAAATGGACACTCTGCTAATGGTAAAAAATAAGACTGCTGAAGCAACAGGTAAGGAGTTTCAATGCATTTAGTATTAATTTTTGAAATTCAAATTTAATGTTCCACTTTTCCAATGTTTCCAAACAGTTTTTACTTTTAGTTCTCAATGTTACTTATTTGTCAATCTTTTATACTCTGCTTTTGTACCCCATTTTGCCTATCTTCGCTTTTCTTTTGTATTAAGTGAGTCGAGAATACCATTTTTGACATATTTCTTGTTTCATTCATTCGATGTGTCCTAAATATCGTATTCTCTGCACTTTCATTGCAGTCGTTATTTTTTAGCTGTTATTACACTTACTTCGTTATTTTGTTTACTACTTCTTGGTCTGTCTGTCGGTAGTTCTATTACTATGTGATCATCTACAATTCCGTAATGTGTTTCCATTACTACTTAATTTTTATTTACCATATTTTGTTGTAAAATACTTACCACATTTACTGTAAAATAATTTTGCCAAATTATCATTATTCTCCTAGAATATTCTCCTTCATTTATTAATAGATAGTCATCATTTTTCATATGTGGAGAAAGAGTTCATAGGCTCTTGTTTTCGTAGAAGGCTCTTATTTATTTATTTTTTAATTTTCTACTATCGCTTTGAGTTACTTCTCAATGTAATCTTTGGTTTCTTTATGTTGTCTGTTTAAAATGTGAAGAATTATTTCTGCAACATACCAATAATTTTGAATTATTTACGTCATCATCATAATTATCAATGACGTTACAACTCTTCGTGATTTGCCGCGTTTACTATTTCCTTCCATGTTTGTCGGTCCTGTGCCACTATTTCCATTGTCTCACTCCCATTTTCTCCAGATCTTCTATTACTGCATATTTCATTTTATTTATACGCTGATTATATTTACGTCATTATAGGCATTTCTGTACGGACCGTATCCAGAATACTACAAGAGAGCAAACGGTCTCTAGATAATAAAAACAAAGTTGAATTTTCTTCAAAGGGACCTTTACGAAAGTCACCTGTGACAGATTTACCAGAATATCAAATTACAGATATTCGGCGTATAATACACAATTTTCATAGAACAGAGAATTGTTGTGTTACTGTTAAGAAATTGAAGAACAAAATTGAGAGAGATTTGGACATTAAAGTATCAGAAGCCTCGCTACGAAGAATTCTCTAAACTACTAACAAAATTCTACTGAACAAAATTTGAGCGATTCACTTCAGCGGTTGGCAGGCATTAGGATTTCAAGTGTCATAAGGACCACTCCCACAGCGGCTCTTGAAGCTCAGTTAGAGTTACGCCCAATTCTTCTGTTGGTATTTTTTTTCTCTTTCTAATGATTTAGCACGTACCCATCTTGGCAGACTTAAGAGTGGTAAAGAAGAGCCCCTCGGCGGCTACCTGTCTACATGCGAGGTCGAGCCTCGGCCTGCGTTCACCTTTTCTCCCCGGGGGTGGGGGTAACGGACGGGTACTACGGGGAGGGTGGAACCCCGCGGTGCTTCTTGTATAGTGCCACACTCAAATGGTGTCGGACTCGTAGGGTCTAGTGGCTAGCTAAAGGTCGTATGCTAAAAGACCAAGTAGATCTGGGTCCTGCCAGTATTTTATTGTTGGAGAATACACAAATTCCGCCACTACTGACCTGTAGTGGCTAGGTTACAGGACAGCATGGCCCTTATTTGATAACTCGTTCTCCTCCTTGGTTTAATTTCCATTCCAAAAGTCTTTTAGACTGAGGTCTTTGCGATCCTAGTCTCTTTACAAGCATGCAAATCTAAAGAATCTTAAGTCAGATCCAAGCTGGTTCTTGAGTGCAAAACAGCACTTTTTCGGTAACATGGCAACAGTTAAAGAAGTCAAAAAAGATTTGAATGAATTAAATAAAAGTGATTTAATATGGATAATAATTGAAAGGAAACTGCCTTTGGATAAACAATGAAGTGATAAAGTGTAAAGTATGTGGAAAGTGATGAATTGCCAAGTTCCTTAATGCAACTATATAGATACCTGATAGTTTTATATTAGCAGAGAACTTAAATAAACGATTTGTAATCAAGATTATATTATAAATTTTTACAAAAATAAGCAAACTTGGAGGTTAAAAAAAATACAAATTTAAACAAACAAAGCGGTATTGCCGGTTATCCTTTCAAATTTCGTCGCTAAAGTAGATGGAAACCAATGGTTTACACGAGAGAAAAGAAAGAAAAAGAAGAAGATAGTTAAGATTTACTATTATTACTGTAAGTATCTTTGTAATAGTTTACATTTTACCTCGTGTGTTTTTTATATATTAGGTAATGTGTGAGATTAATATGTGCAGGTATATGAATTATTTATGTTATATTTAGGATGAGACTAACCATGGAGTTCAATAATATCTTATATTTTATAGAGGGGGTGAATGTCTTTGGTGTCTGTTATTTAGATACGGCGTAGACATGAGGGGTGAGTGCATTGGTGTTGTTTTTTATTGGGGGTTATGGATGGTGGTGGGTGTTAGGGTGTGGTTTTAGGGTATAGGGGGTAGGGGGGTTCGTAGCCTGGTCATGGAGTCGCTGGTGGCTGGTTGCGTGGAGGGGAATGGGGGGAGTCTCGAAGCGGGTGATGGAGAGGGGGGGGGTGTACGGGCGGGTGTGGGGGGGGTTTGGGGTTTGTTTGACTGTCGGAAGAAGCTTAAGATTGATTGGTTGTAGGTTTTTTATTTATTAGTGTGGTTTGGGAGGGGGGAGTAGGGTTGTGCGGGGTGGCGGGGTAATGGGGGGGTGTTGGGGGTCGAGGGCCATGAGGTGGTGGTCATTGCGTGTGTGCTGGTTAAGAAAGGAGTGTGTGTGTGTGTGTGTGCTGTCTGTCCGTTGCGTGTGTGTGTGTTGATGATAGAGGTTTCTCGCCGGCTCCGTGTCCGTGACCCACTCCTGGTCGGAGTGGGTTTGGAGGGTGTCTGCGTTATCCGATCTAGACCATAGGAAAGATGGTTAGGTGGGGCGTAGTGGGGAACCTCAGGGGCCCGCGTGCCCGGGCCGGTTTTTTCGGCGTGCTAGCCGGAAGGGGGTGCGGAGCTCGTGAGTGGAGGGAGCGATTCGGAAGCCAACAAAATTGGGGGAAGAGTTGGGTGAAAGTGGTTATAGGGGGGCGGCGGGATGCACCGGGGGTCTGGTGCGGGCGGGTGAGGTTATAACAGCTATCATTTTGGGCTGGATGGTGTGACGTTGTGTTTAGCTGTGTGGGTGGTGCGGGAGGCGGGGCATTGGGCGGGGGGGATTACTTAGTCCTCCCTAGAAGACCGAAGAGTCAAGTGAAGATTAGTTATGTCCTGTCGGTCACCGTGGGGTTTAAGTGTTAAACATGCTGTCGTGTCGAATTTAGGAGAGCAGGCGGACTGGGACTGTTTGTCGATGATCGTGTCGTTTGAATGAAAGGTGTGTGGTGTACGGGTGGGTGGTGTGTAGGCACTGGGTGTGTGTGTGTGTGTGATGTGTGTGGTTGTGTGTGTGTGTGTTGTTGTGGTGCTGTGTGTGTTGTTTTGGTGTGGGGCTTGGAGGAGTGGGATAGTACGAACTGATGGGCGCATTATTTCTAGAAACCAGTGTGTAAATGGAGTCAAAGGGGGGTATGAGGGTTATGATCCCCTCTCAAATTATATATTGTTAAACATAGCTGGCCTGGGTCGTCTGGGCAGGTTCGTAATGTGGGGTGACGTCATCCTGGGCAGGGAACATGGTGGACCATGGGGTAGAATTATGTGGGAGACTAAAACGAAGGGCCTGTGGAGATATGGGTAAGCAATATAATCGCGACTTGTGTGATCGGCAAAGACCAGGGGGGGTGGGGGTGGGGAGTCGCGGGGGGAGGGGTTTTGGATTTTGGGAATTGGCGCGTGGGGTGGGCCGGACTTAGTCTTTTTCTTCGTGGTTTTCGGAGGACGGAGTCAGGGTGGGCTGTGAGGGAGTGCTGGGGCTTGGGGTTGTGACTACGGGGGGGGTTGTGGGGTGTGGGTGTGGCGCGACCTTGTGAAAGAAATGAGCGGGTCCGGGGGGCGGAGGAAGAGGCGGGGGGGGAGAGCAGGGTAAATGCGGCGGTGGGGGGGAGGTGGGATTTAGGGGGGGGGAGGGTTGGCGGAGTGGAATGAATGGCAGTGGAGCGAGGTTATGGGGGGCGTACGGCCGCGCGGGGGGGGGTGTGCGCCGGTGGGGCGCAGTCCGGTCCCTACACCTGGGCCCCCGGCTGTGGAGGGCCACCCGGGCGAGGTGCTCATATCGGAGGGGTAGAGCGGAGGACCCATGAGGTATTGTGAGCCGGTCTGAGCGGGATACTCCAGGAGAGAGTTGCGGGGCGTGGTGGGAGATACGAGCGGAAAAGGAGGGCGGGGAAATATGGGCTGGGGGAAGAGGTCGGGGGCCGGCAACATGGGCAACAGGACACCCTCCACAATGTGATGCTAGACAGGGCCGGAGGGTGCCCCCGCGGGGCGCGCCCGGACGATGGGAGAGAAACTCGGAGTGGCATGTGGGACTGGCATGTTGAGGGAGGTGGATGGAGGGTGCTGTGGGAGTTGTGGTTAGTGCGTGAGGCGCCCAGATGTGGTCGGGGCTCACCAATGGAGTGAGAACGGATGGAATGATTACACAACGGCTATGACCGCACATCGGTGGCATGTTTGGGCGGGGTCGAGGTAGAAGATAACATCGGGAAGGCGTAGGGCGATGTGCCGCGGCCCTGGGCAGGGGGGAGCGGGACCCCAGGCGGGTTGGCGCCGGGGAGGAGGGGCACGGCCGGCCGGGAGGGCGGGGGGGAGGGTGTGTGTAGCTGGCAATGTGTTGAGGTTGCCGAATGATAGCTGGGGAGTGAGGCCCGCGCGCGGCTCCCTCGCGGGAAGCCTTCCTAGTTACGGTCTTGGAGGAGAGGTGAGGGGGAGAGGGGAACTCGCTATGGGTGGGGGGGGGGGGCTATCCCGGGCTATCGCCCTGCTGGACGTTGCCTTGAAGCCGCGGGCAGCCCTGACATTCATCCAAACGGGATTTCGTCTGCTGCGGGAGGCTGTGTTGGGCGAGTGGGTTGTGGCTTTGCAGGGGGGGTGGATCAGAATCGGTATATATAGCTGCGGCGTTGGTGTGATTCCCGGTGTTGATGGATTTCGGCGTTGCGGACGGACCACGTCCGCCGATGAGGAGCGCCACGCGTGATATATGTACATTGGAGGGGGGGGAAAATTAGAGTGTGAAGTAGAGGTTGCTGCCCCTGCCGGTGGAGGGTAATGTGGAGTGATTTGGGGGACCATGGAGTAGACGTGATTTATAGTGCGTCGGAGCGCCGACGCCGCGCCGGGAGGCGGTGGAAGCGCAAGAGCAGCAAGAGGGGAAGGGGCGTCTCGTCCATAAGGGAGCAGGGGTACTGGCACATAACGGGGGGGGGTGCCTGGGTCTGGGTTGGAGGCGTTCACCAGTGAGACGATTAGGCCGGGGCGTAGGGCCGGGGGCGGCTGGGTGGGCGTGGGCTGTCGTAGAGGGGGTGTAGCGGTGTCCGGTGCTGGTTTATTTTAGATGAATATATTTGAATGGTACTCAAAGCAGCGATATATATGTCAATATGACGTCGTGCAAATCAATGATAGCCCCCCCCCCCCACGACCCCGAGACATCCCCACCCACCACGCAATATGTGGCATATCTTTGGGACGCTGTCAATGCCAGCTCTGGGCGCAATCATCATTGATTTTTGTCTACCTGGAATTTTTTTATACGCACTTCGGTTGGGTTGAGAGCGGAGAGTATGCGCGTAAGCCTCGCCCGCGGGAGTGCCAAAGATTGCGAGCTTGGTGTAATGGGGGAACATTATAGATTTGGGCGTTAGTGAGGCCCGTTGCGTGCACAACTATAACCATAACCTGACTTTTTTATGTGCTGCGGGGATTTTGTTCTCTTAGGATTCATTTCATCTCTTCATGGGGGTGAGGTTTTTACTTTTATGCGTTATCTTTGGGCCGTGGTGGCCGTAGGGTTTACGTTTCTACCAGGTTTCTGCATGGTCTACTGGGGTGGGGCTTGGGGACGGTACTATTTGTGGGTATCATTTGTATGTCGGTCATATTTTTTTGTCTTAGATTTTCGTTTGTGGGGGGGGGTTTTGTTTCACTTTGTACTTTGTTATCTTTATGTATGGGGGGATTGCCGAGGGGTATTTACTTGTTTTGTTAAGTTTTGGTTTTACTTTATGGTTTTAATAGGTCCTGCTCAGTGTGGAGACCATCTGGATCAGGGGGATGTTTACCTGGGATGGCGGTGGTGGTTGCATTGGTAGTTATTAATACATATTATATACACATATAACAGCTGCTGGACTTATTAAGGGGCCTATGCCATCCCCAGATGACCTTTGCGAGCCTGATATTTTTATGGTTCATCTAGTGCAATGTGTGACTTTTCTCTCACCGCTATTTTATATCACGTTCGTGTCTTTTGGGTGGAGTGCTCGATAGACGTATCATCAAGCTATCATGTTGTCACGCGGTATAACTCAACTGGCCTTCCTCCAGACCAGTTTTTAAATCGTATATTAATTCACTTCATAGTCATATTGAATTTACAATAGAAACAGAACAAAATCAATCTATAAATTTTTTAGATTTAAAAATTATCAGATTTAAAACAACATGACTTCTCCATATTTCACGAACCTACCCATACTGACACGACTATACACAATTCATCATCCCATCCAACACAACATAAACTGGCAGCATATCATAGTATGTTACATAGATTAACAGAAATTCCGATGTCAAAATACAACTTTGAGACAGAATTAAATATAATTAAGCAAATAGCAGTAAACAACTGATACAATGAACAAACAATTAATAAAATGTTAAATCAAAAACTACACAAGAAAGCCCTGAAATTAGTATTTCTACCACCAGAGAAAAAACCCAGTACCTTCTGTTCGATTACATAAACAGAGAAAATTAAAACAAAAATAGCCAAACACATAAAAAAGAAAGGAATAACACCAGCTTTCCGAACAAATAACAACCTAGGCAAATATATCAAAAACAACAAGAGCCAAAATAAAAAACACTTACACAGTGGTGTGTACAAACTTAAATGTGGCGACTGCCCAAAAACTTACATCGGTCAAACTGGTAGAAACTTTAAAAAACGAATAGCAGAACATAAAAGGGCTTTCAATAATAGAAAAACAGATTCTACATACGCACTTCACCTTCTAGATCACAATCATTCTTTTAACGACGAATTTAAAATTCTTCACATTCAAAATAAAGGCCTTAAGCTATCCTTGTTAGAATCTATGGAAATCAACAAATTAAAAAACACAGATATAATTCTGAATGACCAACTTGAGACAAACAGTTCTCCCCTCCTCAACCTATTTCATTAGAGACTATAAAGTGTAAACGCATGCCAAAAATAGATCACTTGAGAAAGGCAATCAGCCGAAACAGCTGTAGTGATAAGAGTTAAAATATATTTATGAGGAAGTTTGAAAATAAAGTTTTCAGTGTTTTATTGTTATATAAAATGAATTTCCGTCAAGTAACGGTCGAATCCATCAATTAAAGTAAAGATAGCCGTGATGATCGCCAAAATCCGTAACGGATAGGCACTTTAAAAGAGAAGCACAACTTATTTAATTAGAAGGTTACAAAAAAATAGTGCGATATCTAAACGAATTGCAAACAATAAAAATTGTGCTAAGTATTGGGTGTTATGCCTAAAACATTAATAACCGTTTGCATACGATGTGGAAGGAAGGGAAAAAATTTTGAATAAAAACTTATGGAATACATTCTTATTCTTCACACAGCATGTTTTGAAGTTCTGCAAGACTTTCTAGCTATCTTGGTTGACTTATAACCCTACAATGAAGTTCATCCTAAAGATGTTCGATGATGTTTAGATCGGGGCTGCAAGCTGGCCGTTTTAAAGTCTTAATTCTAACTTTCTCCAAGTAATATGTCAGAACTCTTGCGGCCGTGCATTATAATCCTTAACGACAAATTGTCCCAATAAAAGAACAAAATAAAACGACTGCTTCTGCCTAAATATCCTCTATATACCAGTGAGCATTCAGAAAGCCATTGGTATAAGTTAAGTTCGAGCTTCAAGTGAGATTCCAGCCCAAACTACGACACTACCACCGCCAAACTTTCTTCTCTGGGACATACAAGCTTGGGCATATCCTTCATTTCTCCATCTCCAAACCCTCTCTCGGCCATCGCCAGACTTCAACCAGAACCATGATTCATCAGTAAAGAGAATTTAGCTCCAATCCTGTATCGATTCCCATAGTGTCTGGGTTATAATTCGGGAACAATAGCCTGCGTTCTTGCCACTAGCCCTCTTTCATTGAGGTGTCTTCTAAGCGTTCTCTCACTTACATTCCCATTTTGAACCTCCTACAGACGGTTTCTTTAGCAATTGCAGTGGAATGTCTATTTCTTAAAAAGTTCTATTACAATGAAACGATTATCTCTTTGCGAGGTAACTCTTCTACGACCGGAACCATAAACGTCAAAACTGTCAAAAAAAGCATACAAGATCGCAAAAAATATTTAATTTGAGATGCAATATGAAACAGTGCATAAAATTTCAATGAATTTTCATTTTCGGAAATTTATGGGGTGGCCACTTTTTTTGCTGCTCAATGTATAATTGCAGTATATACCCCGTAATATTTACTTCATTTTTATGGTTTTTATGAAATAAGTTTAGTTTAAAAAAACTCATACATATCTAGTAGCTATTTGGTTAAAATTTAATCGTTTTCTACAAAAGCTATACCGATTTTTGTATTTTAAACTATTGATTATTCATAACTACTCGCTCATGCACAAAAATAAATTATGAAACAGAGAATGTAGCAAATAACATCTGTTGTAATAAATTCTTGGACAAAATATCTTCCGGTTTTGATTTAATTTCGAATAACAAATTTCAATAACCAAGCTCATAAAATCGCGGCTCTATAATAAAAGCATTCCCTCAACTGCATCTTTAATCCGTTGGCTCATAGAATAAGGGGATGGCGCAATTAGCGATGTTTAATTACACTATAAGAACGAGACGGTATTGTGATAATGATTTAACCGTTTACTTAGAGCGTGCTTTGGTTCAGATACTTTTATAATAAAATTACCGTGGACTGAATTAATATTGGGTAAAGAGCGAGTTGTGCTGTAATTAAATAGACTAAACGGTATTTTATGGTATGCTAAACATTAGGCAAAAAATTACAGGGTCAAAAAATATATTTAATGCTAGTAAAATACTTGGAATAAAGTACCATAAAAATCATAGAAAAGGTGTCGTTTTTTTTAGTGGTTTTGTTATAATCCAGTTTAAGCACAGTGAAAACTTAATATACATATAAACAAAATGATTTCGAACTCTTTAGGTCTCCTCAGTACGGTATAGCCACTACTCCGTATCGAAGCAAAATCTATTCCCGTCGTAGACCATAGTTATTAAAAATAACTATGTACAGACGTAACTACGCCATCTAAGAACAAAAAGAGAAATCAGGCGATTTCTACCTGGCGAAATCGAATTCAAATCTCAGCCACCGTGCTTTCTAAAACTTGCAAAGCAAACAGCTTGATGGAATAAATTGGCAAGGGAATCTAAAATTGCATTTCAAATGCCGTTCATCATGGTCCAAAATTCGTAGTGAATTCAATTTCTGGTACTCCAAACGAAGAACGAAGTAAAGAAATAAACAAAATGATGGTATTAGATTTTGGTTCGATACAGAGCAGCGACAAGCCGCATATACGTATTTTGACCTCTTTAGGTCTCCTCAGTACAGTATAGCCACTAGTCCGTATCGAAACAAAATCTTTTCCCGTCATAGACCATAGTTATCAAAAATAACTATGTACAGACGTAACTACGCCATCTAAGAACAAAAAGAGAAATCATACGATTTGCCTTTGTAAGGTCCACGAAACATAGATATGCCGGTTTTTTGTATTCTAATGATATCTCTTGCACTTGCCTAATTATAAATATAGCGTCGGTGCATGATCATCCCGACCTAAAATCTTGTTAAAAAAAAAGAGGTTAATCTTTGTAAATGGGTATATTTACAAAGATTTTTTTTAATCTTTGTAAATAGTTAATCTTTGTACATATACCCATTTACAAAGATTAACCTCTTTTTGTTATACGTGGTATACAGCCAGCTAACAGGAATTTTTCCTTGTGGATTTTAAAATCTTGTTGTTCTTCAATGTCCAATGTTATAATGTCCAATTTATTTGTCATCACTTTGGTTGTTAATTTTAGTGTTGTGTTTAATAAATTATTTACTCTGTAATTTTTTCTTCTCCGATTTGTCTCCCTTTTTGAGAGAGGTATTAGGATGCTTGATCTCCATTCTAGAGGAATTCTGTTTTGTTCTAATATTTTTTAAATTAGTTTTAATAGTTGTTTGGTCAGATCTGGTCCTCCGTACTTTAGGAGTTCGTTCGTATTCTGTCCTCTCCTGGTGATTTTCTATTTTTTTAAATCCTTAATGCTGCCTTTGCCTCTTCCTCCTTAATATTTATTTCTTCGTTTGTTGTCACCTCTGGTGTTAATGGTTCATCATCGTCACCTTTAGCAAACAGGGATCGAAAGTAGTCTACCCATGTTTCCTTCTAAATGTGTTTTGGTTTTATTACTTCGTTCATTTCTTTTCTTTGTCCTCTGATCATTTTCCATATTTCTTTTTGTGTTCCGTAGAAATCGTGTTTCATCTGTTTTGAGAAACTTTACCAGTGTTCCTATTTTATTTGTCTAACTAAAGTATTCGTTTCATTTCTTTTATAGTGGTTGTATGACTGCTGTGTTTGTTATGTTCTGTGTTGTAAAAATGATTTCTTCTTTTCTTCACATTTTGTCTTCACGTCCTCTCTAAACCATGGTGTTTTCTTTGTTTGATATGTTAGTGTTCGTTACTTTCCTCTCTCCAAGTAATTCTGTTGCTGCGTTAATAAGTATTCCGTCGATTCCGTATTTAGTCTTTCGACTTTGATTTTTGTTTGTGTTGGCGCGCCCTCTTGGGTGGGAAGTATTTCAGGATTATTCTTATTTAACATAATACTAGGCGATGGTCGTTACCTACATCTGCTGAGTTGAGGCATCTTACGTCGATTATTTTTGATGGATGTATATCTCTGTTGGTTATAATATAATCTATCATAGATCTTTGTCCACGGGTGTTATTAAATATATATATATATATATATATATATATATATATATATATATATTATATATATATATATATATATAATATATATATATATATATATATATATATTTGTGTTGGTCTTTATGGCCAAAAAACGTGTTATTTATTCTTAGTTCGTTATTCGTGCGAATGCAGAAGTTGATTATCAGTTCTCCATTTTCGTTTTTAACATTCTCGTTATGTTTTTGTTTGATGCCGGGTATTACTTGGTTATTCGAGCGTTAAAATTCCCCAATATTATCACCTTTCCTCTGACTTAGTCTACTACTTGTTGTAATTGGTCGTAAAATGCTTCCCTTATTGTGTGAGGCTTGTTATTTTTTGGGCCTTATACTCAGATGTTGTTCAGGTCTTCCTTTCCCATTCTTATCTTTGCTGTTACTATTCTTTCTGATATGTATTGACACTCGTTGATGTTATTTTGGTACCTTGGTGTATTAGTAAGGCTACACCTTCCTTGGCCCTGTTTTCTTTTGCTAGTCCACTGTAGACTAGTATGTAATCAACTAATTTTGATTGACCTTTTCCTTTCTTTTTTGTTTCCTGTAGAGCACAAATGTCTATTTCTTTCTCTTTCAGCACTTGGGTTATTTCTTGGTCTGTTGAGTTGAGTGATCTGGGTTTTGGATGTTTTTCGCTTGCCCTTATTTCTTACCATAGTCGTCTTTATAGTATCAATCCGGTTCCGAGGCTGTACATTGTTTCTTTGAGCAGTATTTGTTTTTGAGATTGGCAGGTTGCTAACCTTGCCAATCAACCTCCACATTTTATCTGGGCTTGAGACCGGCTGTGATAAAAAAAGGGTCGTTTTATAGTAAAATAGTCAAAAAATGGAACAAATCACCATGGTTGAGTCAATTTCCTAATAAAGACAGAAGGATATCACCATGGTAATTAGAATGAGAACAGTACTCCAGTTCATTTATTCCGCATAGGTACTCTGGACAACCCATACTGTGAATGTGATCAAATTGGATCTCTGAAATATATTATCCTAGAGTGTCCAATAAACGTTTCTCCAAATTTTGACGTCTAGAGAGAATTGGTTAAAACAAAACTACAAACTCATATAATAGCCAACATCAACCTATAATATATATATATATATATATATATATATATATATATATTATATATATATATATATATATATATATATATATATATATAATTATATATATATATATATTGATTTCTTATATTCTACTATAACATAACCTTACAAATTCCTCTCTTTTTTAGACCTGGGTTATCTGACTATCATCCGTTGGTAGCATTTCTGGTATGTGTTCAGCTTGGTTGCTACCCCCAAGCGAGAAAAGTTTTATCCTGTGTTGTATTTTCTTTCCTATACTAACTGTCTGGCGCAAGAAGAAGAAGTTTCAATACAGTGTTCATTTAATATAAAATAATTTCAATTCAGTGTTATATGGGGATATTCGATTATCTAGAGCAAATTGAGAA
This sequence comes from Diabrotica balteata, assembly GCA_918026665.1. NCBI lineage: Eukaryota > Metazoa > Arthropoda > Insecta > Coleoptera > Chrysomelidae > Diabrotica > Diabrotica balteata. The sequence continues at coordinate 175,783,420 of OU898276.1, forward strand.
TATCCGCCCTGAATTAGCTGGGCAAATTATCCCCTAGGATATTAGCCAATAAAGGAAGAAGTATTATGAGGTTATTAGAATTAAGAAGACACGCTATTATGAAATGTGTATGTTATAAAATTCATCCATCCATCAAATTTGGATGAAAAGTGCTCAAGACAGAGCACAATGGACAAAAATGAGGGAGGTCTACTGGGTGATGATGATGATGTTATAAAAATCTTTAAATATATTTAAAGTTAAGTGCCATCTAAGTCAACAGATTATAGGAAAAAAAGAAGTCATAGTGAACATAATCATATCGACTAGGTAGTAGAAAACTTGACAATGCGTACCATTAAGCTCTGTAGCTTTGTCCAACATTAGGTTTAGCACTATTTAACGCTGTATGTTACGTATACTTCATCTAATTTACTTACCGTTGCACGTCATCCGCGTCATAGTCCGTGAGGTCACATGATACCAACAAGAAATATTTATGCGATAGGTGAGTTCTTTTTTAGAATCACTTTGCCGAGTACACTGGCATTACAGCCACTAGACATATTTTATTATATACGCGTAGAAATAATATTTAAAGGTTTCTATTAATGTTAACTTAAAGAAATACACAATAATATGTTTCATGTAATTTGTATAAATGCATTATAAAGCGTTTTTATGAAGAACATTTGTTCGGACTACACTGTAACTGTAATCGAACGAAGGTGATATTTTGGCATAAATTGGTAACACTTATTTGACAGTTGCGGTGTTACACTTTTTGTACTTTATTATTTTGAATTTTAAAGTGAATACCTCTTGTTTTATATTTTTACCTAGTTAATAAAATCTGTTATTTTAAGAACAAAATTAGTATGTTTTATTTCAAAAATGTCTCGTAAGAATTTAAATGGTCGTTGTAAAGATATGGTAATACTTTTGCAATAATTATGTGACCTATTTGATTTAAAATTAAGTCATGATTTTTTTATACTTTGGCAACTATGTCAACTTCGATCTCTGTCAACGATAATGACGTGTAACGGTAAGCAAATTAAATGAAGTATATGTATGTATAAACGAGCCGTACATGACGGCTGCTAGAAATTTGAATTAACTGTATTGAATATGTCCTATATACCGATGAAGGTAGATGCAGTTGCCTATTTTAACTAGCCTGAATCTGACAGAAATGTAAATCTAAATATGGATCGAGTATAATTTTACTCATCGGACAAAATCCGTTTAACTGGGTATATAAATTCTTTACATTTTTAATTTCACGTTTTCATAAACTGAAGTAACCTCACTTTTTAAGTGAAATACTTTAAGTGAAAATGTCGATATCCGGTTAACATTCTTTTGGAAAAGTATTCTTTGAAATATGTCGGTATTGAAGCAGGATTGAAAGGAGAACAGTAATGTGAGTAGGCTCATTGTTTCTCTTCTCATGTAAGAATATTTGACAGGAGTCAGAGCGTATCGACATCAGAGCGATTGTGTGATTGGATCTAATTGTCAAAATATCGCCTTGAAGTACATACTACACTAGTATAAACCGACAAATGGGATTCGGGATATTAGGCGTTCCACTTCAATCTACCACACGTTAAGTTTACCTGACAATTATTGGATGCTAATCTCTATTTACAATTTGGTGCCTACAGGCCAATAAATATTTCGTTTGAATTGCGCAGTAATCGTTTGACGTTTCGTGCCTAAGGTTTGTTGTTTGGGGCAACGCGTGCATGGGAATGAGTAGTTTGCCTTCATTCAGTGTATTGTTATAGGAGTGAATACAATCAGATATGGTTTGTAGTCAATCACTCTGTGGAATTCTGCATATTTGCTTTAGAAATATTTCATATCTACTACCTGTACAGGCAGAATTGTATTAAATGGCATGTCTCGCAAAACAAAAAACTAAAAATGGTATATCGATGGAAGGCAACCGTATATACGTATTTCTGACTATTGGTCAGATATATATATATATATATATATATATATATATATATATATATATATATTATATATATATATATATATATATATATTGTAATGAGAACAGAAATACTATAAATTAGCATAGAAATATATTTAAGTCAGCCATGTGTACATACAACTAGATATACACTGTTAATTAATAAATTTATTTAAATAGTAATTAAAGACAATTTATAAGTTATATACTAGATAATATTATTAAAAAATAATTATATGAGGGTATTTTTAAGAATCTAGCAAATAATAAATGTTGAAAGTTTTTTTTTAATAATATATAAGTCAGCCATATGTATATGCAACCAGATATACACTGTAGTGTCAAAGTCAAAAAGGAGTTTATTTATTGGGAATGTTAATTTAAAATATAATTACATATGTAAAATAGTAATAAGATATTTAATATAAATGTTTAAGTTACATATAATAGTGTAATTCTGATCTGGAGAGCCTAAACTCAGTTAAATTGTACATGTAGACCGGAGAAAATTCTAGAAATATCAATAGGACTATTTGCATAATCCATCGCATAGACAAAAACCATTCCATTTATTCCAGAATGTTCAGATAGAAAAAATAGAACGATTCGAACCCTATTTATTGCTAAATTATTCTGGAACCAGAAAAAAGATATATATATATATATATATATATATATATATATATATATATATATATATATATATATATATATATATATATATGTATATATATATATATATATATATTATATATATATATATATATATAAAACTGTTTTTGATGGGTTGGAGTCAATAAAAGGGGCTATTTGTTGACTATTTTTTACTCGAGCTTTCAATTGTGATTACAATTTTTATCAAGAGCTTCTAAAAAATACAAAATATCTTACAAAGTTGAACTAGAAATAAAAAATTTTTTGTTAACTCACCAAACAAAATTAGTTTTTTATAAATAAATATATATACATTTTGTTACATACAAAAAATTTTGTTACAAAATCAATGTACCGATGAAGAGTTTAAATAATTGCAAATTACGCAAAAACTATGAGACTTAAGTATAGGACATCTTTATACCATTTAAAATAGGAAACTTTTTTAGTATTATGTTTAATTAATACCCATGGTGTTCCATTTAAAATAAGCCTCATATTAGACATTGAATAATTGAAAATTGAAACAATATTTTTAACACTCTGTAAATAAATGTTCCCGCCCTGATTATTCAACTATTTCGCTGTAAGAGAAAATTTGTTATAATTGCTTAAATAAGTCGAGAATGAGTCTTCTTTAAAAAAAATTTTTTGCTTATAATGTAATAAGTAGTGATTTATTTTGTATTATTTATGTTCATTTTGTATTGTTTTGTATTATTTCTTTTATTAAAATTCTTTCTGATTCGTTCTGTATCCGCAAGTAAAAGTATAAAGTATACAGATTTATTTACGACTAAATTGATTTTATTTATAACAAATATGTCAAAATGATGGGTTTAAAAATCGAGAGTAACAACTATAAATATTTTGAAGTCGAAAAGAAAATTTTAAATTAGGCAAAATATATCACTCTTAATTATAGGACATCCATATACCATTCGAAGGTGAAATTTTCTTGTAATATAATAATTCATTAATATACAAGGTGGTCTATTTAAAATAATCATTATATAATTAATCAAATTAAATAATCCAATAATAAAACTGAAAAATTTTGAACCACCTCTAAATAAATGTTTAATAATTATTCATGAAATACATTCAACCAATATCCAACTATATAGCGGTATAACAAATTTTCTTAGAATTTCTTAACTAAGTGAGGAATGAGTCTTCATTTAAAGCGTTACATTATAAGAGTATTCCACATAACTCAGAATACTCTATACACAGGTATAGGGAAGTCTTATGAAACTATATCTTATTTTTTGCCGACAATTAGAAAATGCAATAAAATATAGGGTGTCCCATAAGCAAAAATATAACTTTGATACGTCGCACTATGTTGGGAAACACTGTAAATTTCAAAATAATTTTAAAATGTAGCCCTTATCGACCTTCAAACTATAAATTAAAACTTTTACCGTTTCGCTGTACTCTTTCGTCTCGTTAGTGGTGACTCACCCTGTATAGTATGACAAACCAAGAAGACCAATTATTAAAAATAGTAGTCAAACAGAATAAATTAGAGCAGGTGGCAGAATACATATACCTAGGACAGATAATAAAGCTGAACAGGGACAATGTAACAGAAGAAATAAAAAGAAGAACTAGACTAGCATGGGCCTCATTTGGTAAACTATCATACATTCTAAAAAATAAAAAGTTTCCTCAATATATGCGAACGAAAGTATTCAATCAGTGCATTTTACCAGAATGTGCAATGCTGAACCTGAGCCTTCGAGACCACATAACAAACCAACAAATCAGGCGAAGATCAGGAGTTCAAGACGTCATCGAAAGAACCACGACGCTTAAGTGGAACTGGGTAAGGCACTTAGCCAGAACACAAGATGGACGGTGGACAAGACGTATTATGGAATGGAGGCCCAGAAATTATAAAAGAAGCCGAGAACGACCACCGACTAGATGGACCGATGACATTAAACGTGTAGCAGGAAACTGGCTACAAGCAGCCCAGTGTAGAGAATACTGGAAAGAACTGAGGGAGGCCTATGTCCAGCAGTGGACGCGATTGGCTGATTGATGACATATGGCTCACAAACATGGACTTTCACAAAGGAGAACATCGACAGGATATCCTAAACACAAAGAGCAATCGAAACACAGATGCTGGGTATCGGTCTTAAAGACAGGAAAAGAAACTCATGGATCAGAGAAAAAACAAAGGTGGACGATGTATCAAGACAGGTTGCAAAACTTAAATGGAACTTCGCCGGTCACACTCTCCAACAAAAAGATGAAAGATTATTAGATAAGCGAATTCTACACTGGAGACCATGGGAGACCAAAAGAAAAGAAAAAGAGGAAGACCACAGATGAGATGGACTGAAGATCTTAAGAGAATGGCAGGAAAGGACTGGATGCAGATCGCCCAAAATAGAGACCAATGGAGATTAACAGGGGCGGCCTATGCCCAAGAGTAGGCGTTTAAGGCTGATTAGATGTATATATATATATATATATATATATATATATATATATATATATAAAATAGTTAGGTATTATTGACTGACAAGTTATGTAAAATAAAGTTTTACTTTGAGGTTGCAGTCATTAATAGGGCAGGTTAAGTGAAACTCTTAGTGCTTTTATCTAGCTTTCGCAAAATGTATTTGCTTCTTTTATATATATATATATATATATATATATATTATATATATATATATATATATATATAATATATATATATATATTATATATATATATATATATATATATATATATATATATATATATATATATATATTGTATATAAAGGGAAAGGTAACTATCGAATAATGACATCCAGCAAATGGTCCAAAATTATGGTTGCTATTATTAGGCTGACTTGGCAACCCATAGCTGCTCCAAATATTTGTCGATAGAATTTATCATTTAAGCTAAAATAGGTGTTCTCAAAAACCTGAAAAAAATTTTTCATTAAAAAACCCTTCATTAAAAAATTTGTAGACGATCTTATATGTTCTGTTCCTACTTCACAAATTCAAAATACCTTAAACATTTTCAATAACTTTAATAAACATATCCAATTATTATTTTCAATGTTTAGAGATTGAAATAATTGTTCGATATCATTTCTGGACACCAAAATAATAAGAACAGAACAAAACAAAATATTGATAGATTTGTATCAGAAGCCAACACAATCTGGAAGATATTTAAACTTTTTTTCAAATTATCCTACTCATCAAAAGTTTAATACAGTCATTGCAATGAAGAATAGGGTAAGGCATATTAGTGATGATAAATTCATAAACAGAAACTTAAATTTGCTGTAAAACATTTTTCAAAATAATGGATACCCAAAACATTTTTTTAAAAAATTGATGTTTAACTCTGACATTTTTGACGGTCCCACTGATATCGGAGCAGTACAAACAATACTATATAAAAAACTACCATTAATAAAACAGTTAACACCTTCTGTGATTAGTCTATTTAAAAAATTTACTAACATTATAATTGTCCAATATAATTTATTAGAAAACCGACAACTGTTTTCTAAAGTAAAAGACATCAACTATAAATAAAACTAATGTTATCTACAAACTCCCTTGTTTGGATTGCCAGAGCTGTTATGTTGGCCAAACTTCTCAATGGCTAAAACAAAGGGTCACACAACACAAAATTGACTGCACAAAACAGAAGAATACATGTGCGGCAGTTGACCATCACTTAAAAACTGGCCATAAATTTGACTATTCAAATGTCAGGGTTCTACAGCAAGAAAATAATTACAAAAAAAGATTGTTTTTGGAAATGTGTCATATAAATAGAGAAAACTGTGCAGTAAATTACCAGGCAGGTACGAGACAGTTGAGCAATATCTACTGTAATATTCTTAGTATGTCCAAATAATTTTTCTGTTTACAATTATATTTTAAATCACCCTGTATATTTTTAATGTGTAATTTTAGTGTGTTTTATTTGTTTCTTGGTTGTTTTTTTTTGCTCTGTTTTTATATTTAATCACTAGTGATCTAGGTGCTTTTAACCAATACTGTCAGTACTGATTTGAACATACTATGTACAAAAACTTTTTTAAATATTTTTAACGCTTAATCTGTAAGTGATTTATTTTTTATTCTCACCCGATTTTTATTTAACTTTTAACAATATTTTCAGTTGTCTCCTGATGAAGCTGACAAAAAATCAGCGAAATATAGAGCATTAAAAGAAAAAAAAGAGTTTTTTTTTAAATAACAGACCGCATACCCGATACTCGAACACAATAAACTGTAATTTACGTTTCGGTCGATAATCTTACCAGTTTTGCTATATATATATATATATATATATATATATTATATATATATATATATATATATATATATATATATATATATATTATATATATATATATATATATATTCTATTTGTCTTGTTTTGTTTCTTACTGAAATAAATATTTCCGCTTGCCTGATTTGTAAATGTTTTATTTAATTAAATTAATTTTTGTTTAAACTAATGTTATTAAAAATATTATTTTAGCTGTTCCGCCACGATTTACGAGCATAATTGACTCCTTAGGGGTAGTTCTCCATTTTCACCGTATTTTCGAAAAAATCTAACCCTCCAACACTTTTTCCGTTCCAATTTTATTTCATTATTTAACTTATTAGGGTTAACGTATACGGAAGAGTTCAACAACAAGCAAAAATACGGTCCGCTGCTACCCCTAATCACAGTTTTCTCAATTAGGTCTTTCGCCCCAAATCCACCGGCACATGATACTTTTGAAAGGGTTATCGAAGATGTTGTTTAATGTTTAGTAGAAAGCTACTGTTTGTTTTCTCTAATGGTTAAGGGAATTATATACATAATATAATTTGAAAAGTAGATTTAATATTTGAAAACATTTAATAAATATCTAAAATTATTAAATAAAATAAGATACCACAAGAGAAAAATTACAACAGTTTTTGATTAGCTGCACTTTTTACCTTTAAAACGCATTTTGATTTTTGTCGCTAGGATACTTGGATTAAAAGATATCGAATTTTTACCGTCGAGCTGATAACAATTTAATTAAACCTTAATTTTGGGGCGCGTAACTGACATTCAAAATCGACGGTTGTTTTTGAGAGAACGGTTCTTTTGACATAAAAAGTGCTAATTAAAATTTTTGTTAAAAATTATCTTAGCTATATTTTTTATTTAAAAGATTTTTTTTTCTACGGTGTACAGATTCTTGAAAAATCATTTTTTTTGCGTTTTTATCCCCCTACGAGGGGTGTTTTAGGGAGAAGCCCGGGAGTAAAAGTGGTAAACTTTTTTGTATCTTTTTTTTGTCTTAAAATTAATATTTTTGTCAAAATTCAGCTTGTTCGTATTATTTTTAAGGCAACTCTCCAAAGACCAAACGGCATGTCAAACTCTCCAAAAACCAATGATATTTTTGGGAGATTATTTTGGAGTATGAAAAGTATAGGTATTTTAGAGTTATCACATATCATAAATTACGCATGAGAGTTTGTAGATGAATATCTCGGCACCAACAAATAATATACAGATTGAACGAAATAAATTCAGAACATACGAAATATTATGTATTTCGGCTGAATTCTGCTGTAGGTGGTTGGCCAACAAAAGATTGTCAAATAATTATATTATAAAAATCCAATACTTTAGCGGGCTGCTGGATTCTGAACTAATTCAAGAACTCATTCATAGGTGGTCAAACCACCTATCGCTTCCTAAAGCCGGCCACTCACGATACAGCGGTGTCATTCGACATAATAGGACAGAGGCGTTGTTCAATTTGTTGGGATATCTGGTGCGCCCAGATACCATACTGCGCCGCAGTATTTGTTCGGTTCTCGACCATGTGAAATCAAACAATTATTTTAGCGTCTCTTACTTTGTGTATAAATTCTTTGTGTTTAGATTCTGGTGCAAAGAATCCAAGATTTTGGTGCAAAATAAATCTCACCTGCCCCTGCAACCGATTTACTGGACTGCACTGCTTATTTTAATTCTCTTTTATAGGATGTTCTAAAATTGTTAATTTTTTTTCTTACATACTCTTCATTCGCATCTTTGTTTACTTCTTGGAACTTTAAAACTAGAATGTCCATTGCCTGTTTTCGGGCGTTTCTATCGTGATACGTTTTACCTTTTATTCGCTATAGCATTCTTGTTTTTTATATAATTTAAAAAACTCTCTTAAAAAATTCTCGCTAAATCAAGCCATTTCGATTTTATATAATATGATCAAAGCAAGTGTATAGTTAAAAAGGAAGTTAAACAACGCCGCTGTATCGTGAGTGGCCGCCTTTAGGCAAGCCCCTCTTTCGTTTATAGGAGATGGAAATTTTGAGCGGTGTTGCCAATATCATTCCACTAAATGTTTCTAAAATAACTACAAACTTCTGAAATAACTACAAACCATTAAGTTTATTTTTGTTATTAGTCTGTTGTAGTAGATTGGTAAATACAATGAAAAATATAGGCAAATATCTGATTTATTTAAATATACGAAGAATATATAACTCTCAAAAAGATCCGCAAATCGGATTATTACACGGCGATTGGCAACATTGACTTTGAGCTGCGCTCTGGACTATGGTGCGTTCTAAAAAGAATGGGATAGTTGAACGATATTGTATACAATGTCTAACACCGGGTATGGATTTATTTTTGTCTAAGTTTTATATTGGTCCACTATTTCAAATGCAGTTCAAACAGACATATATTAAATTGTATGATCCGTTTTAAATTCGTTCAATCTGTAAAGTGTTCCGTACTGTGAAGTATGTAATGGGCTAAAACTTTTTAAAATACTTCTAAGTCAACACTTATGGTTGTCAGCAAAACGGAGTTACAACTAACAAACATCAGAGCGTATGGAATAGATGTTAACTATGGTGCAAATGTTAACTATAACTGGGATATAAATAAAGAAATAAGAATACGCATTGAAAAAGCCAAAGCCGCCTTCTATAAATTTAAGAAAATTCTAATTAATAGAGATATAAAGATTAAACTTTAAAGGCAGATTAATACGCTGCTACATATTCTCCACATTGCTGTATGGTACGGAGAGCTGGACCCTTTCAGAGACACTAACGAAAAAATTAGAGGCCTTTGAGATGTGGATTTATCGACGAGTATTGCGGATAAGTTAGGTGGATCGAATAAAAAATGAATTAGTTTTACATCGAATGAAAAAGATCACAGAAGTAACAAAAACGAAAAAAATTCGAAAGTTACAATATTTCAGTCAATAAATGAGACATCCAAAGCGGTATAACTTTCTACAGCCCATAATACAGAGTAAGATCGCCGGAAGGAGAGGCCCAGGCCGACGAACAACATCCTAGCTCCGAAATCTCCGAGAATAGTATCAAGAGACCACCGCTAATTTATTAAGAGCCGTCGTAAACAAAGTTATTATTGCCAATATGATCGCCAACTTTAGATAATTGGACAGGGCACTGAAAGAAGAAGAAGTTCTGTACTTTTATTAGCATAGGGGGTAGTTTCTAAGGGGTAAACAAGTTTTAGCCAATAAAATAATGTTTCATAAGCAATGAACAAATTTTTGATTTTGTTCATTGTTCAATTTTAATGTGCACAAAATTATTTTTAACGTAGTATTCGTCTTTAGGGGTAATCTTTAGGAGTTAAAGAGTTTAAAAGAAACCATGCTTAAGTGAGGAATATGTCTGTTTATAAGGCATTTCCATTAATTACAATTAAGTCAAAATGCCACAAACCCTGGACTACCAAAAGTATCCGCATATCAGTCAAGAATATTCGTTATTCTTTCCATTACTTGCATTAAAAAATTAACTACCAACGTCCTTGTCACTGAATATATCTCCAAGTACAAAGAAACCTCTCTAAAACTTATCACAACAGCTAAAAAATGTACTATCAGATTCGTCTGGAAAGCTCCAAAAATGTTACGAGACAAACTTGGTCCATATCAAACTATCTTCGAAATAAATCTAACACAGCTTCTCCCCAATTTAAAGAAAGGTGTCGAATTCATTCTTTATGAAACCAGTTAATAAATCTAAACTGATCCAATCAATCGGTATTATCAAAAGCAAATCTTCAAAATTGTCTTAAATCTCCCAAATAATGTGTTGGAAATTGTGTCCTGGTTTCACTAATTATTGATTTTTTTGAAAAAGGTTTATTTGCAGAGTGTAACGTCAGCCATTGTTATTTCTCTTCATAAGGGTGGTGATAAATCGAATGTCTGCAACTATAGACCTACTTGTCTTACTAATGGTCCTATTCAAAATTATTAAAAGACTAGAAAGGCTTTTGAAATGTGGCTTTATCGTCGCATCCTGAAGATATCGTATACCGACCACGTTACTAATGAGGGTGTTCTGTTGAGAATAAAAAAAAGAAAAAGAGGTGTTAACCACAATAAAAATAGCCAAAATCGAATACCTCGTTCACATCATGAGGAACAGCGAAAGATATGGACTGCTGCAACTAATCATGCAGGGAAAAGTAGACGGAAAACGGGGACCAGGAAGGCGAACGATTTCCTGGCTAAAAAATCTACGAACGTGGTTCAACACAACAACCACAAACCTTTTTAGAGCAGCAGTGTGCAAAGTGCAGATTGCCATGATGGTCGCCAACATCCAAAACGGATAGGCACTGCAAGAAGAAGAAGAAGAAAGGTCGACTTTTCTCGTTGAAAACAGAACTTTATCACAAAGTCAGTTCGGTTTTTTTATCTAATAAATGTACCAGAATGTTTTTTTTTCTGTACTACTGATAGATTCTGTATGAAGTCTATCAAGTACTAAACAATAATCTTTATGCTGTCACTGTTTTTTGCGACCATGCCGAAGGTTTTGATTGTGTAAATCACGACATTTTGATAAAAAAAACTAAATTTCTACGGAACCCAAGGTATTTCTTTGAACTGGTTCTAATCTTACTTGAGGAATAGGAAACATCTGTTGAGAGCAAATGTTACTGACTCTAGTCACAAAAGCATTGTATGTAGAGTACCACAAGGTTCAATATTGGGTCCTCTTCTTTTCCTTATCTTTATAAATAACATCACTAACTTAAAAGTCGATGCATATTTTTTTCTTTTTGCTGATGATACCAGTATTATTTAGGGGAACTCTAATATTACAACTCTTCATGCAATTATAACTTCTGATCTACTTAAAATAAAAACGTAGTCCGACTCTAATTTACTCTCTCTTGACGTGAATAAGACAGTAGCATTATCCTATATAGAAGCTCTTTAACCCTTGCTTCTTAGACAACATAGACAGCAACCTTAAATGGTCCCTTCATATCGATTTGTTAAGTAAAAAACTAGCCACAGCCTACTATGCAATAAGATCTGTTTTGAAGGAAATCAATTTAGCATCTTCTAAAATAACATATTTTTCTTTCATTGGAGTCTCATCTTCGATTTGGCCTTCCTTTTTTGAGGTTCTGCTATAGCTGCCCAATCTGATATTAATTTTAAACCACAAAAAAGAGAATGTTTGCCCAGCATGTTTTTCCAGCACGACCTAATCATGACTACTACACCAGAAATTCAAACTTTGATGCGTAATTTACCGATCCCGACTACTGAGTTAATAAAAAATTATACAACCATCTCCCTTATTTGTAGTATGGTATCGTAAATCGACGTCAGAAGCTACCGAGGCCCAAACATTGACAGTGACCACTTTCTTGTATGGCAAAAATCAGAGGAAGAATATCAAACCTAAAGAAAGATAAACACACGAAACAAGACAGAATTAATGTTGATAATCTGCGCATTGAAACCGTTGCGAGAGAGTATAGGAGACAAATGGACGAGGAAATGGAGAGCCTAGAGGTAGGGAAAATGTAGAGGACTGTAGACAAAATGTAAGAACATAATAACTGAGAAAAGCAACAAAAATATTGGGGAAAAACCAAACCAGTTAAAGAAAACGAATGGTTTGACAAGGAAGTGCCAAGAAGAAACAGATAACAAAAACAGGGCATACCTAAAGACAAATCAAGCTGGATGCACAAGAAGAGCAAAGGAAGAATACCGGACACTAAGAAGAGAAGAAAAACGATTACATAGAAGAAAAAAAAGACAATTTGAGCAAAAGCAATTGCAAAGCACAGAATGGCTAAGAAATTAAAATGAAACTCGAAAGTTCTACAGAAATCTAAACAAAATGCGCAAAGAGTTTAAGCCAAGAATAAGGAGCTGTAAGATGTAGAAGGAAACATCCTAAATGATACGGCCTCAATCCTAAACAGATGGATTGAATTTTTCGATGCAAAATTTAATGGCCATCATATCGAAGAAGCAGATAACACCCTAGCAAATCGAAATGATTGGAATCCTTTCAACCCAAGCGAAAGACCACCTACCATCAAAAACGTTGCCCAAGCCATTAAAAAGCTTAAAAATAATAAATCACCAGGAGTTGTTCAAATTTGCAGTGAGCTCTACAAGAATGGTGGCGATGCCCTACTACAGACACTGCATAAGCTTTTACTTCTTGTTTGGCATAATGAGACCATGCCTTGTGAATGGTCTCAAGGCGTGATATGCCCGTTACATAAAAAAGTGACCAGCTCCAGTGTGACAACTATAGAGGTATAACCCTGTTAACAACTGCTTACAAAATACTAGCAAATATTCTCTACGAAAGGTTGCAAGTTTACACAGTGGGCATAGTAATTATCAAGTTGGATTCACTCCAGAAAAATCAACAATTGACCAAATTCATTCAATAAGACAGATTCTCGAGAAAACATTAGAATTCAATATTGAAACCCATCACCTATTCGTCGACTTTAAGGCCGTATACGACAGTGTCAAGAGAACAGTGCTATACCAATCAATGCATGAGTTTGGTATACCAGAGAAACTTATCCGACTAACGAGAATGACAATGTCTAACTTAGAAGCCACTGTTAGAATACAGGGAGATAGTTCTAGATCCTTTGAGATAAAGGATGGACTCAGACAAGGAGATGCTCTGGCTTGCCTCCTATTTAATATTGCCTTAGAAAAGGCAGTCCGAGATACACGAATTAGGGATGGCGGTACTATTTACAATAGATCGATACAAGTCTTAGCATATGCTGATGACATTGACATAGTAGGGCGTAGCAAGCGAGATGTTGAGCAATATCTCCTAGAATTGGAAACAGGTCGGTCTAGTCATCAACGAAGACAAAACCAAGTACATGTTGGTTACAAAGGATCCGATAGCAAATGAGGAACGAGAAACAGTCTTTGGAAGTCATTTCTTTGGACGTGTTGACAACTTCACATACCTTGGGTCGCTATTGACTGCTACAAATAAAACAAGCGAAGAAATCAAAAGACGAATAAATCTTACAAATAGGGCATACTATGGACTCTAAAAGCATTGCCACTCAAGAAACATTCAAAGAAGAACTAAAATTATTATATACAAAACATTGCTGAGGCCGGTCCTCACATATGGAGCAGAAACATGGACTCTAACGCAGAAAGATGAAAGACTTTTGGGAATATTTGAGCGTAAAATACTCCGCAAAATATTTGGAGCTGTAAACGACCAAGGGCAGTGGCGCAGAAGATATAATTTTGAATTGTATCAGCTCTTTGATGAGCCAGATGTCATAACGTTCATTAAAACACAGCGACTTAGATGGGCTGGACACATAATACAAATGCCAGAAAATACCATTGCTAAAAAGCTAACCACAGGAACACCTGTAGGAAAAAGAAGTAAAGGCCGACCGCGAATTAGGTGGTTAGATGGAGTAGAAACCGACTTACGAATAATAAAAATCAGAAGATGGCAACATGTTGCCAAAAACCGAACAGAATGGCGACGAATCTTAGAGCAGGCCAAGATCCACAGAGGATTGTCGAGCCAAAGATGATGATGATCGTAAATCGACAAAAAGCCTATCTATCTGAAAGACCATATTATTTAGTGGAAGAAATTCTTAACATAATTCTTAATTGGGTATCACATGCAGCAACTTAAACTTATTCGTAAACTAGTTCGTAAAGTTTTATTATGCGATTTGCAATTTAGTTAAATTTTGCAATGGATTGTATATGTTGTATTTATTTTAGTAAATTTTAATTATAATTGCTATTTTTTGAACTTTTATAAGCTTTATCCATAAAATTGTAGAATTTTTCAGTGACAATAAAGCATATTTTTATTCTATTTCTATAATTTAGCTATCTAAATGGAAAATTAAAACATTTTAAACTATAAATAGGCTTTTAAAAAAAAATTGCATAAAAGTATGCTATCTTGGGGTTAAACTTAAAACCAATAAACCATGCATGCGTAATGCATGAATTGTTATTGATTTTAATTCATAGGTCATTTACGGGGTTCGGCATTACGAGGTTAAACATAGTGTCATCATTTTAATTAATAAAACTAATTTACTTGTAATTAATTTACAAATAAGCTTCAAGAAATATACCCATTTACCAAATACACTCTAATCCATTACAATCAACAGACACGAAATCGATGGCTCGGTGTCGTCTCCGAAAAACTCCATATTTATTTAACAGAGAGCAAGTACGTCTTTGCACCTCTGGCGCGCTATCCAGATCCACAAAGCGACTCCTCAACTCCTGGGAGAATTACCTGCATTATCAGGTATACATCCGAGTTGCACCTGGGGTTATTATTAATGCATTCCATTAGCTGCGCTTGGTCGCATCCAACAAACATTAAGGGATTTTAACACTAAACAAAAGTCTTTGTGTGTTGGGGGAAACATATTTTTGCCGTCCAAAGTTAAATAGAACGTTTTATTCTCCAGACATTCCGAACGAATAAAGGACGAGTTGTGCAGAAAAATTGTGATTGTCTACCAGTTCTAATATTTATCGCTTTACTTACTTGCTTAATTGGTTGGAAATGGGGTCATAGTTTGGTACAATAAGAGATTGTGCTTTAACATTTAATGAATTGTAATTGTTGGGAAGAAACTCTACGTGTACAAATGTTAGCAGAAAATGATAAAAATTATATAAAATAAAATTATATTACCTACACAGATTTACATAGATGAGTTAACTTGTGCTTAAACTTAAACAATATTTTTTAGTGGTTTTATTAAAAGTTTAATATCAAGATTAATATAAAGTTACCTCCGTCTATCTATCATCCATCGACAAATTCTAACGAGTACCACCTTAAGTTCAGAAAAGTTAAGATATTTTTTTATCACAAAAAATGAGATGTTTTAACCTAATAATGCTTTAAATACAATATGCAGAATAATTTTAAATTCAATCCCGCCAATGAACTTGCTTTGTTTTATCTTTAAAAGTGGAGAAAAAATTTCATTTTTCTTGCTTAATATTTATCGTCCACTAATGTTTACTGTAATAATATGCAAGTGTTTACTTTAAGTTCTTCTTCTTAACGTGGCCTATCAAGTCCCCTTGACGTTGGCGATTAACATGGCGAAACTGTCTCTGTCTCGAGCTATTCTAAATAGTTGCTCAGCTTTCTTTATTCCTGTCCACTCTCTGATATTCTTCAACCAAGAGGCCTGCTTTCTACCAATTCCTCTGCGTCCTTCGATTTTACCCATCATAATAAGTTGAAGAATATTATATTGGTCTCCCCTTACTATGTGTCCATAGGCAGCCATCTTTCATAGGCAGCATTTGCTCTTTCAAGGACTGCCACATTTGTCAGCATAGCCGTCCATGGAATTTTTAGTATACGTCTGTGCAGCCACATCTCAAAGGCCTCCAGACGATTAATCGTGGATATTTTTAATGTCCATGCTTCGACACCGTATAAGAGTACTGACCAAATGTAGCATTTAACCCTGCGCTTTCGAAGTTGAAGTTGCAAGTTATCACAGAAGAATGACCTCATTTTTAAAAATGTCGTGCGGGCTATGTCGATTCTACATTTTATCTCTTCATCTGGATCTAGTTGTTTAGTAATATGGCAACCAAGATATTTAAAACTAGACACTCTTTGAATTATATGACCATCAACATATAATCGTGCATCTTGATGTGCTAAACGACTAAACACCATGTGTTTACACCTATATTTTTTGTTTAATTAGTTTCTGTTTTTCCTTATATTCTGTCTTGTTACCTTTCAGTATTTTAAGTTCTAAAATAACTAATTTACAATGAGTAAACAGAAAATGACTAATTTACAATGAGTAATGAGATTGTTAAAATCCTGCTTCTTCTTCTTCTCGTAGCACTACAACCCGGTGTGGGTCTTGGCTGACTGCACAACTTGCTTCTATCTTGAACGGTCGTCCATAATAGTTGGATCTGACCATATATTGTCTCTCTTCATTATGCTTCTTCTGTGGGCTTCCTCCTATAACTGAAGGCGGTTATTAGGGAGTCTATGGACATGGCCAACCATTCTTATACGTTGTGATTTAATCTCTGGGACTATGTAGCTCGCTCTATACATCTGCTTGACCTCAGCATTTGTTCTCATTCGGTATTGATTACTATTAATATCGTGAAAATGCCCAAAGATTTTTCTGAGGATTTTTCCTCTCTAAAACATTTAAGTTTTCTTTCAGTTGCTTTGGTCAGAACTGGTTACGTCTCACACCCATACATGAGCACCGGCCTAATCACCTTTTTATATATTCTAATCTTTGATGTTCGTATTAGGTTTTTAGAT